>JABVXU010000678.1:0-26424 GCA_013365365.1 Cruorifilaria tuberocauda
ACTTTGTTAATAAGTATGTGTGATTTTTCTTTGTAATCAAGTCGATCTCGACTAAAAATTATCTCTAACATACAATTTCAGGTTCAAAAAGAAAGCTTAGCGGATAAAGCCGGAATACAAATAGGTGATACAGTGACCGAATTTGGAAAATGGCCGTTTTAATTCAAACACTAGCGTGATGAATTCATCTTTTAACTTATCGAATGATGCGATAGTTTATTTAAATTAAGAAAAAAAAAGCAGCTAAACTCATTATTATATCGTCGAAAGTGCATAAATACATTTTGCAGCAGTTTGGGAGCTAATCGTCACAATTTTCGCACCTGTTTATATTTGTTTTCGATTCAAAAGGACCTGAAAAATGCACAAATTGTGGATTCTGAAATCGAGAAGTGAGCAATGAAATGTCTTTCGGAAATAGCTAAAATTGCAAAGTTTCTCCTTCATTAATGAAAATCAAATTGTCCAAACAACAATTTAACGAGAATTTTGTTAGATTTTTAAAAAAAAAACTTTTGTCTTCTTTGAAAATGGTAATAGTTCCGCTTGTCACATAAATACTACTAAAAAATTGATTCTATAATTTTGTTATTTAATTGAAAATATAAAAATATGTCCAAAGTTACAACCGGCTAAAGCGTAGGAAGAAGAAATGAGAGGAGGAAGGAATTGATTAATTATTTCACGGAGTTCTGGTTGCTAGAAATATGTCAATAATTAGGATTTGAAATCTTTATCAAATCGTAAACTATCAACATTTGAACAAATTCAAATTATTTCTAATCAGATTAATGTAACTTTTGAAATTAGGTATTTGCATAAAATTGCGCATTGACTATTGGTGAAATGACAATTTTGATGGTGAAGATTGTGATACTCATTATGATGGGTGCTTTTGCATTATTATTTGGTCTCCTACCAACAAAAGTTTGACATTTATTAAGTTTACAAAATTTTTAATAAGTAAACATTAAGTGGTGAGAAAAGTTTACTAATAATTTATTATTTGTAGAAATATTTTGAATATGATAAAGTATTATTTCGAATTGATACAAATTTATCTCTATTTTCACAAACCTAACACAAAGAGTGAAGACTTATTTATTCTAAAAGTATTTTTAGATATATAAATATGTCGAGATGCAACGGGCAATTAAATCCTCGAAAGAGAAATTAGCAAATCGTTTTCTTTCAATATTATCATGCTTTTCCGGTGGTGTATTCTTAGGTGTTTGCTTATTAGACTTATTACCTATGGCCAAGTAAGCATTCATATGTTTATTACACAGCATATAAACTGGTACTGGTAGCTTTTCATCCATCATTCATGCTTAAAATACACCACGTTTCTATTTAAAGTCTTTTTAAATATTATTGTTAAAAAATATAAGCTAGATTATGTGGAACCTGATAAACATTATAAAATTAGTATTCATTGATAATTTTACCGAAGGTTAATTAAAATAAATACAATACCTGTTTTCAGCGAAGCATTTGATAAAATAAAAGAAGAGAAAGGATGGCAAACGCATTATCCATATATGGAAGTTTTGATTGGCTCTGGCTTCTTTATCGTTTATTTGGTAGAAATATTAGTCGTTCATATCTATAATCGAGAACATACAAGATATAATACGAACCGAAATGAATGCAAGAATGATAAAAATGTTATAGAGTTAAGTTTTCTTAACTTCTTAAATTTGATATGCTTTGATTTATATTAGTTAAAGTTTTTAATTTAAACTAAGAATGGAAATTACCTTGACAAATTACTGAAAATGCTAGATAGATTCCTTCTGCTTAAACTATTGTAACTTATTAACGCTGCAAAAATTCCTCAAACTCTTAATAATATCATGAAATTATGTAAATTCAATGAAGTGAATTCACAATTTTGAATTCTAATTGAATTGTTGCATAATTAAACTGTATAAACGATTACATTTATTTATAGAGAATGTTTTAATGGACATGAGCAAGAAGAGGATAGAAGAGAAGGAAAAAAGGAACAATTAGATATCTCAATTATGGAAATGAATGCTTCTACAAAAAATAATTATGTGAAATCGATCATCTTAGTGACTACTTTTGCTATTCATTCCTGTCTTGAAGGATTAGCTTTCGGAGTTCAGGTAATTTTTTCTAACTCTGTCTTATAATATATTAATCCATTGTTTAGTTTTAGTTCGAAAAAATTGGAATTTTCAAATATCTCTACCATAACTCTTTTAGTTTAATCGAAAAGACAGTACTACGTACGATTCATAAGATCTTTATTTACAGTATACAATGTTCAGTATGATAACACTGTTTCTTGGAATAATAGTGCACAAATCACTGGTTATATTTAGTATTGGAATGAATTTAATTAAGACTCATCCAAGTAAATTATACTTTGTTATATCGTTAATAGTATTTCTGGCATTAATGTCACCTGTCGGTGGTTTCATTGGAATCGCTTTGGAGGTTTTTTTTTTCCTTTCTTTTGAAATTGTTTGAACTGGATGAAAAATACTTTGAAGTATAAGTCGATCTTAAAAGTTACCTATGAAATACGGGGAAATGAAGACAGAAATAGGTGCATCTTATCTAGAAAAACCTTAAATAGTTTCTATTCTATTAAAACGATTACTTTATACTTAAAATAAATCTATACTTTTCTTTATTAATAATGTTTGAAATACCAAAATACCCAAATGATAAGATAGCTTAAATTGCAGAGTGCACAACTCGGTGAACAAAATATTATAACAGCAATAGCATCATCACTCGCTAATGGTACCTTTATTTACATCACTTTTTTTGAGGTTTGTTTATGTCTTCCCTAATTCCAGTTACTATCTTCATGATCGAAATCTAGAACAATTATAATAAAAGACATATTTCAGTATTTCTTTCCTCCTCTTATCTTCCAATTACTGCTTTCGAAATTGCCTTCTTTGCTTTTCTTCCTTTTTTAACTTTTAGATTTTTAATATGCTAAAATTTACATACTGAAATATTTCACTGTGGGATTTTTAGATACTATACGATGAACGTAGACTTAAAGAGCGAAAAATGGAGAAATGGTTGAGTGCAGCTATGGGTTTTGGTCTTATAGCTCTTCTGATGCTGCTTGCTCACTGATTCCATGGTAGCCCTGAAACTAATAAAATTTTAACTCAGTTTGGAGTAGTTGACTCAATTAATGAATTAATGTGGAGTAAATGATTAAGTTTAATCCTTATCATTCACAATGCACAAATAATCAGAACTCAAAATTCACATGTTTTCGATTCAGAAATAAATCTGAAACTTACAATTACTCAAATTCACTGACAATACATTTTCTTAAGCGTGAAATTCTAGAATCAATGAAATCATCAGAAAAATATTAAACTGGTATTAACAAGCTAAAAAAAGGTAGGTAGAATTATAATAGAAACCAAGGATTTTATTTTATCAACTTTGCAATTTTAACTATCCCATCATTCGATTTATCATATAGAAATTGTCTTGCACTGCTGCCAATTAAATTATGCAAATTAAATGGATCGTTAATTAAAACTATTCAAAAACCTATATCAGAAAAATATTTAACTAGTATTAATTTTAATTGCCAATGTATTTCTGAAGTTCTCTGTTATGAATTATTAAAATTAAAATAAACTGATAAAGTAAATAAAACTCGAATTAACATGGCTAACTGAATACACCGTTAAATGAACCTTGACCTCTTCAAGCAATTCAGTGATCATAAAGATTTGTTTGAAGAACAAGTGAATCCAGTGGATTGATAAACTTCATAAAACAAACTATTCCATTCAAATCACATCCTGCCTGAAAAGGTAATACCAACGGATTGTGGAACAGTGAAGCGTCTTCAATCAGTGATTAGATGATGTTCTGTTGATGAACTGATGCAAGTGATATTGAGTTAGTTGAACTTGCATGATTACCTTTATCATTGCTTATCTATCCAAAGTACGATGGTGCATCTGTTATTCTGTGGTCGATAATTCTTTACCTTTATCCTTATCAATAATACATCATACCTCATTCATTTTCTCTCTCAGGATTATGGATTCTAGTTTTTGCGTTTACTTCTGAATGAATCATACTTCAGTGATAAAGTTAAATGATGCCGGTAGATGACGATCGACCAACTAAAAATCGCTCACCGAAACGGTTATCCGGCTATATCAATAGGGTACTTGTTTTTATTAAACGAAGTAATTATGACGAGTATCATTGTAAGGTCAAAATTTACTTCTGTCTCTTGTGCAATCCTACCAGCATTTCAGTTCAGGAGTTATTTTCTTTTTAAAATCCTTTCAATTATAAGTTATTGTTCCGTTACATACCTTTCCTTCTGATAATAAAATCTCAAAATTCCATAGATTCATGAAAAGACGAACTTTCCTTATCATTTATTAATTTTCAGTTTTATCACTGTTATAAGATTTTTAAGGAGAAAAAAATCTCTCATCATACACAAATATAAGCAAGTAAAACAAATGATCGATTAAGCGATAATTACAGATTGAGCAGCGCACCATTGGTGGTCCTTGTAAACGTCGTTACTGGTTTGTGTTATCGGACGATTCACCCTACTTGTACTGGTATAAAAATAAAGGTGATATAAGTTGCACAGGACGAGTACCACTCTCCGGAGCTGCTTTTACTTTTGATCCGCGTGAAACTGGCCGATTTGAAATACAGTTTGTTTTGTTTTCCTTTTTTTCCCTGCTTGTATGAGACTTTTATCTAATTAATGTATGATTAGTTTCAACTTTTATCTAATTAATGTATGATTAATTCAAGAAAGAAATTGTGATTATGAAGCGCACAACTTAAAACTTTTAACCGAATAAATCAATCACAATTCAAGTATTCAGTTTTTACTGTGCAAAACAATTAGAGTTGCTGATCAGAATTTTTTGTTTAGCGTAAATAATGAAATACATATTCTCGAAACAGCCGATAATAAGTCACGCGTTCAGTGGTTACAACAGCTTCAGAGCAATCGTCGTCGGCATTATGAAAGGGAAAATATTGACAATATATTGAAAATTGTGAGACATTTCTGCGTATCTTACCTTTTAATTGCGGCAAAGTGATATTTCGTTCCATGGAAATTTCTTATTTTAACTGGTTTCACTTATACAGTTTATCACTTCTCGAAAAATTTTAAATCATAGCGCAATAATTCAGAAATTTCTATGTATATCGTAGCTTTAAAAAAGTATGAGATGAGGCTATCAACTTTTGGTATTGTCATATTCTTCATAATGCAGTTAAAAAAATTATTATATAAATTATTATTATACAAAATTTATTATACATTTATTTATCCCTTAAATGGGAGAAATGAATGTATAATAATATGCGTTAAAAATTAATAAATGTGATCAAACATTTAACTGGTGATAATAAGTGCGTTTAGGAAATCGTATCTCTTTCGTCTCACTCGTTTTCTGAAAATGATAATTGTACGGAGAGTTCCTCGAATGTTGAAATAAATTTAGAACAGGGTGAAGATATGGTAGTAATAGATGGACCTCCAGATCAAAAATCACTTGAAGATGAAATTAATGACGCTGTGAGTTTTTGCAATTTATAATGTTTTGTACGAGGATATTAATTTTGGTCATTTGTTTTTAGAAAATTTTTGGTCAGTAGCGAATTTCATGAGAGCTATTTATATTTTGTTTAAAATTGACGCTACATGCAAATAATTCTAAAGTGTATGTAAAATTTCAGACCCAGTCTACATTTTATCTTAATTCGGATGGGGAACTGAACGCAAAAAGTTTAGAGATGCCAATTCCAGTTCCTCCCAGTACCGACGTTTTGAGAAGTACTGAAGAATTAATTGAAAAAATAACAGAAGAAACTCAGGCAAAAGCGAAAGCACTTGAACAACCGGCGAAAAAAATGATAGGCAAAGCGAAAGCTACGTTACGGTCAGTGCATTATAATACTTAAATTTGAGATTTTTTATATTTATATACATATAGAATGCTTCAAAAGTGATTCTTGTTTTTTACTGAAACAAAGTAAAGAAAATACTTAAATAAGTCATAATTCATTTTTCTTACCATATAATAAACATACAATATTGTTTAGAAGGAAAGAAGAGCAAAAAGAGAGAAGGGACAAACAAAATGCAATAATTTTAAGTCGGAAAAATAGATTCAAAAAAATAAAGTAAATAGTTAATAATGTGTGCATATTTTAACATAAATTTTTTCAGATTTTCCACATCACTACGACAACCTTGTGAGCAATGCAAAATTGTAAATTTTTTCAAATTTGAAATACCCGTTTTTATCCGTTTCTTCTTTTTTTCAATTTATACATATTTTTTTTGGCAGGAGATGCCATCAATAAATTACAGTGAGGTTCTACAACATAGGTTTCCGGAAAAAGTCAAAAATTTAGAAAAAAAGTAAAAAAGAAAATCGCTACGGATTGTTATTGCAGTTACTTGGTATTGTGAATGAACTTAAAGATCGCTGTTATGAACTTACGGACGAAGTAGGGGCTAATCAAGATTTGGTTACAATTCTACGGCAGAATTTGCTGAAATCAAATCGTCAAATAGAATTAATGTGTGTGTTTGTCATTATGTTTGTATGATTCTATTTGAGAAATATTTTTGTAACAGCTTCACATATTCAGAAAGGCGTGGTCATTTCAGAAAACGTATAGAAGAACAGAAAAGCCCTCAAGAGAGAATCAGTATGATTCTTGAGAAAGAAAGCGAACTTACGGCATTACAGCTGAATGCAGCATCCTACATTCGTGAAATTCGGATTTTAAAAGAACAAAATAAGTAAGCAGTATTTTCTTACGTATGCTACATTGATTTTGCAAATATATGTTAATGCATTTATAATTTCTTATTTGCAGACAATATGAACAAAAAATTGAGGAACTAAGTGCTGAAATTGATGCGTTTCGTGAGTCGGTGCGTTCAAAAGAAGAGCTTATAATGAAAATTTATAGTAGGCAAGGAGGAAATGATGTGTTGGGTCATTTAGATGGCAATTCTATTGAAGGTTTTTTTCGCTATTTTTCGGATTCATTAATCGTTCATAGTTTACAATTAAAATGCGTTCCGTTTAAGATAAAACTTGCCAATACTTGTTCAAAAATTCGAGGTGTTCCTAATCTTACTTTAATTACGAGTAAGCTATCATTGAATTTCTTGAGACATTGTAAGCTCTTCATATTATTATTTATACTTAACTTAGCGTTTGACTTACGCACTCGTTTTACGATTCATGAACTGTTCAAATTCAAAGTATTTGTGGACACTAAGTATTGTTCAGTTGAAGTACCTGAAGGGATATTAGTCGACTTTGGTAGTAGCTCAACTGATGAAAATGCGCAGCGAGTGTTTGATGAGGCAGCCGTTAATGACGTAACAGAAATGCGAGATCTTGTTATGGGTTATCGAAATCAGAATATGTTCTTGAATCAGGAAGTTCTCGGTAAGATTTTTTCTAAATAAGCGGAAAATAAACTCTTTTCTGTTCTTTTCAAAAATTCGTGCTTATTTTTTGCAATTCTCCAGAGCTCCAAAAAATCGTTCAAAGTTTGGAAGACAGGGAGCGTCGAATTACTCGACAGAACTTTGACATTGAAGCTTGCTATTATCAACTTAAAAGTCGGTACATCATGGTATTAAACCATTTGAGGGGATCAAAAAATGACAGTAGAGGTTTGTTAATTAAGAATTTTGTTGATATCTATTTTCTCTTGAATTTTCAAGTTATCTTTCAATTTGTATTTTGTGCTTCATCCATCTTCATTTTTTTTGTTTTGAGCAGTCATTTGATTTATTTGCTTATTTCTAGTAATTCAACTCAATAACTATTATAAGTAAAAAAAGCTTCAATATTCTAAAATATAGAAGGTAATGCGATTTATGACTCAGTAAAATTTAATACTAAAAAAATCTTCAGTTCTGGAACCAGGAGTGATCGAGGCTCTGATTGATGAAACAAACTGGACTACGAACAAAAGAACATTAAACAATGATAAAATAGAAAGTGAGTAGTAAAGATTCTTTTATTTTATGAAATAATATTGGAATAATGCCTGCGATAGAATTTTGAATTAAAAATGTACTTTTCCTTTTTGATATTTCCAATTAGAAATGTATTTTTTCTTTTTAATATTGTTGATATTTTTTAATATTTCATTTAGTGAATGGTATTTTATAGTCTACCAGCTGAAAATTTTATAGCAAGGCTTACTGACTCTCTTGGATTTTATTTGAATGACGAGAGAAAGCGCCATCATTTACGACCTACTGATATGTTTGAAGTTGCTGCCGAGTTAAAAAATATCAGTGACGAGATTGTTGGTCAACAAGAAATGGTGAGCCATGTCAATCCTTCCTGAAATATTGATTTGCATTTACCTCAGGACTGAATCAAAGTTATCATTTAATCTGAATTACTATTTTCGATCTTTGTAGGAACAGAATCCGCAGTATATAGACTGGCTACAAAAGTGGGATAGTTTCTTAGTGAATTCTGCAGTGCGTCCGCTAAAACCCACTAATGAGCTAAAGAATTTGGTGAGAACGGGTATACCAAAAACATATCGACCGAGAGTTTGGAAAAGGTTTCTTTTATTCCTACAGATTTTTGTATTTGATTTCTGCATGCTCAAGATTTGTGATGTGTAGGATCGGTCATTGCTTCTTACAAGTTATACTTTTTTCGTAACACTTGAAAGACGGTTGTATTGTTGAATTTCCTCTTTTCTTACATGTTTGCTGTTTCTACCTTAGGTTTTTTTGTGTGAGTGTTTTGCGGGATTTTGATGTTAAAAAGATTATTTCATAAGCTTCTCCTTAATTTATTCATCGCAGATTTTCGTCTTTTACAGATCTCGTGATGTTTAATCCTGTTCCTTCGTGGTATGCAGTATGCTTAACTTACTTATGTGTGAAGTGGAAATCTTATACCAATAAGAATTTTGTACAAAGAGCTACAAATTAATTATGTTTACAACATTATGTTTACAACCTGTTCTAACGGGCTTTTCCAGCCTTGTTAATTACGTAGTGGGTGATGAAAAGGCCGATCTCGGCAATGGCTATTATGAAACACTTCTTCGGAAAGTGAATGCTGCTAGCATTGATGCTGTCGAAAATGATAGTGCTTTGAAACAGGTTTGCATTGCACTAATCTAACTTTACTAAAAATTCTGTTTCTTCGAGCAGTGTTTCATTTAGTCTCTGATGTATTTTAGATTTGTAATTTTTGGTATCTCATTTTTTATTAAAAACAGGGGAAGAAAATGGAATTATTACAGATAGATTTGGATTTAGCTCGAACTTTACCCACAAACAAGTTTTTCGATGAACCAAAATCCGAAAAAATTGTTGTTTTACGTCGCGTACTGTGTGCATATCGTTTTCATAATAAGTCTGTTGGGTATTGTCAGGTGCTTTAATTCATTACCATAGTTTTAATTTCTTTTTCATTTTTTTTTGATCCGAATTGATTTTTACAGTCACAATTCTGTGTCTTTTTTATCTTAAAAATGTTTAATAACAAACATTAGAAAAAGTTCATCGAATTTGTTCACAACTTGAAATAATCCTGTCAATCAAAGTATGAAATATTGCTTTACTGTTATTTTTGATTTATGTTTGATTTTGATGAAACAGCTTTAAAGTATTATAATTTCAAAATTTTAGGGTTTAAATCGTTTGGCTGCTATTGCTTTATTATTTCTTGAAGAATCGGATGCTTTTTGGTTTTTGGTAGCTTGCGTTGAGCATCTGCAGCCCACTTCATATTATACTTCTACTTTGCTTTGTGCTGTTGCTGATCAAAAGGTGCTATTTTTTTCTGCTTATCACTGGTGATGATGACACATTTACAAGAATCTCGACTTCAAAATCTTTCTAAATAAAGCCTAAAATTTAATTAAGCTTATGCAATATATATTAATGTATATTACTGAAGGATCTTTGATTACAGAATATTGTGATTATAAAGTGAGCATTTTATCTGCACTAATTTTTTTGCAATATTTATGCAGTGATGAAATGATGATGTCACCAATTGAAGAAACGGATATTTTATTTAATGTTTGACTTCAGCTTTTAAGTAATCGGTGTTTACTTATAGGTGTTACGTGATCTGGTCAGTGAAAAACTCCCGAAATTATCATCCCATTTGCGTAAATTTGAGGTAGATCTCTCAGCTTTCACTCTTAGTTGGTTTCTGACATGTTTTGTTGATGTGTTTCCACATACTATATATTTGAATTTATTCGATGTTTTCCTCTATGAAGGGAACAAGGTAAGTACGAATCGGTTTCTTATTTGAGAAAAGTGTGTGAGTTCTGGATAAGGAATATCCTTCAAAGTATTCAGCAAGTTGAAAAGTTGACTAATTGTTTTCACTATTTATATCCTATATCGTAGTTTTTCTTGATCCGTTTTTTTTTTTTTTTTTTTTTTTTTGGAAATTTAACAGAATGTAGAATTTTCACTTGTGGAAAGAACATAAAATTCTTGTTTTGAATATTTATTTAAATCCTTTACAGGTGCTTTTCCGGTTTGCCCTTGGAGTATTGAAACTTGCTGAAGCTTCAGTGTTGCAGTGTAAATCTGTCGGAGCTGTGCATGCCTCACTAAGTAAAGTAGCACAACATGTTCCTAATTTCAAGACCTTGGCTCAGGTAAAGTTTTCATTATATCGTGCCTGTGTATGCTGTCATTACTGTCATTAAGATTGAAAGTTGTTTTCATTAAGAACTGAATTCTTAATGATAATCTCATTTTAATGAGAATGATAATTGGTAACAAGTTGAAATTATTATAATGTGACTTTTTCTTTCATAACTTGCTTAGTATATTTTATCTTGATAAGTTCGCAAAAAAAAAAAAAAAAAACGAAATGAATCATTAGACACCGTAGTGCATATTTATTATTTTGATTTTAGGTTGCTTTTAACGAATTAAATCCTTTTCCACAAAAAGGTATAGAAATGAAGAGGCAATTTTATCTCAGTCAATTAACAGTAAGTTACAGTTGTTTAATGTTCCTTAGAATGATCAGACAGAATTTTTTTACTTTAAAACATAAACTGCAGATTACTGCAGATACAGTTTACAATTACAGATTAGCTAAATTAGAAATGAATTTAATTCATGCTATTCGAGATGTGTTGGACGAAAATTGGAAGTTAAATGTAAAAAAGAATTTCAGGCAACACAGTAAACAGTTTATGAAAAGTGATTTTGCAAATGATTTCAGTTGTTGTGGTACACTGTTATTTGTTTTTCTATTATGCTATTATTTGTACTTATTATTTGTTTTTCTGGTTACGATAAGCTTTTTTTTATAAAAACCAGTTTTTTATGTTTCTCTTGATTACAAACCACACTTATTTTTATTTTCAATCCATTTTTTAATTCTTTCTTAGAGTATATGATCCATTTTTGATAATTTAAGACTATTTTTATCCATAAAAGACGAATATCTTCAGAAATTTTCAAATGATTTCCATTTCTAGAATTTATATAGACTAGTCTAATGCATATGATCACTTTTAGCACTGTAGAAGTTACTTCTGCCATCGAAAATCAAATGTCGTTCATGAATTTTGATTGTCTTTCAATTGATATTTTTATTAAATCTAGTTTTTCTATTGAACACGCAATATTTGATCATGCCTTATTTGTGCCTTTCCCTGTGATTGTTTACTTTTTTTAAAGAAAATTGGAATAATATCTCAATTAATTTGCACTTTTTACAAAATAATATATATTTTTACGTTTCATTTTATCTCAAAATATCCTTTTTATTTAACACTTTATTTTGCAACTTTGCAACTATATGCATATATTTGGTTATACTCTAATGTAAATATAATATAGATGCTTTTCGGTGTAAATAAAGGATGAACTAGAAGAATTTCTTCGTGGGAGCACTGAAATTTTTTTGTGAAAATATTATAAGGTACAGAGTTTTGCAATCGGAAAATTAAATCACCTCTTTTCAGATTTTTTAACTTTTCTCTGTTGTTCTCATAGTTTTTTAATGGACTGTCAAACGGAAAAGATTTTACTTCATTAAATATTTCGAATTCATCGCCGATCAGCACCAGTATGAAGGCTTTTAATAAGAGTAGTCGATAGTTCATTTAGCTTCAGATCCCGAATCCAGGATATGAGAAATGTATCAAAATGCGAGCAAGAAGCATGGCGTTTATTTTCATATTTTTCTGAATGCTGGAAGAGTACGACAAACATTATACGTATTTCTGAAACATTCGAAGGATTTTAGTCTAGGTATAAGTGACTTAAATACTTTCAATATTTCAAGAAAGGAATAACTTTAATTAACATAAGTGGTAGCGCAAATTACTACATCATTTATAATGAGAAATTATTTCAAATCTAAAGCGGAGATTTAGCTAGCAAATTTGCTTGATAATATTAATAACTGAATTGAATAAATTACGAGTAGTTAAGTAGTCATGGCAAAGCTAATATCAATCAAACTAATTGATGCCAACTTCGCTCTCTTCACCTGTATTAACGAAAATGAATCTTTTCATTTAATGGGAATAATCCTTTTAGCTCTTATTATATTTAGGAAATTGTGTTAAATATTATGCATTGATATATGATTTTGAATAAAGGTTGAAAAAGTTTTTAATTTCTTAGGTTACAAATTTCTGAATAGCTCTTAGAGTAAACTATCTTTGTCATCTTTCGTAGATATTCCGGAAGTTCATTTTGCATAAATAAAAATTCATTTTATGCTCCTGTATTTCAGTATTTTCTATTTCGTATGTAATAAACGAAATAATAATTTTGCAAATTTTATTTCTCCATGATTTAATCTTTTTCAATTCCTGAAACTGAAACTGTCACCTTAATCATCAACAGAATCTGATCAATTTTTCTAAACGATAGTCACAGTAAAATGCAAGAATTGTTAATTTATAGAGCTATTTTCTTTGCAGTGATGCCATCGATATTCCTATCATAAATTGGAGGCAGTTGAAGGAGACGATATTCCACAATGGCAATTAAATTAACAGAGTAACGAAGCGCATCTAACTCAATTGGAAAGTGAATCTCGAAGTAAATTTTATTTGAAGTATGCATGCCAATGACAGCCATATAACTCAATCAGATAATTGAATCAACTGAGGCAAGAATGAAATGATAAACGAAGAAGAAAATGATGACAAGAATGATAGTCAAGAAGAAGAAGGAGGAGTTAAGCTTGTAGCCATTGATTTGATACTAATCTTTTTTTCGAAAATTTAAGCTAGGCATTTTTTTTTTTTGCTCAAAAAATATTTCTTAGACTAATGAAAGAAGTTTATATTCAAATCGAAGATACGAATGATATGAATTTATGATCTTCATTTTGACAAATAATTTTCCTAAATGTATTTTATAATATTGTCGTTTCCGTTATTGTTGTTATAATTAACAATGCTAAAGAAGGCAGCGGTAGAGATACTAAGATAGATAATTTAAAGAACTAATTACTAAATACAATTAATCATTCATAAAAGTGTAGCATGTTAGCATTCAAAATCATTAGCTGTTTATAATAATTACAAATAATGATTATCAAATCTTTCATTCCTGATGGATAAATTCCTGCTGAAAATGTTACGAGATTGATATTAGGATTTAGTTTTCAATAAATCTGGAGAAACAGATTTAGACATTGACGGTATTTTCCGGCTATTTTATTCTTTCTATTTTACTCATATTTATATTTTTAGATTCCTAAATATGATGTTTCCCACTTATGCATTTAATGCTTCAACATCATCAACAAATGCTTGGCCAGCATTATTACCACCACTTCAACCTATATTACCTTACAGTTTTGCTCGAAGTAATTCGGGTCGGTGACTTTTTTCAATCCTTTTTACATTTAGAACTTTTTCAATTTTAATAAACAAATTTGGAATTGAATCGATTCATCCAATCTTTTCAATGTTTTCAATATTCACTAATCACATCATTTTTAATGCAAAAATAATTTTTAATGACACTTGATCCCAATGAAAAATTTCCTGAAATTAATTGAAGAATGCTAGTATGGTGGCGAGAATTACCTTTATCGTATGTTTATGAAAATTAATTTAGTTTGCTGAAAATTAATTTAGTGTTGTCTCTCAGACGTTGAGAAGATATTTGGAAGAATGAACAAAATGAAGTACTTAAGATAAGCACCTTGATAAAAAAAAAAACCAGGCAAATGAAATTTTATTAATCCATTTCAGCTTAAATTTTTAAAATATCTCCAGTGGATTTCTGCTGTGATTTCTTTTTAAAATTATTTCTTATTGGTATCTAGCATTTTTTATTCCATAAATTTTTTCATTTTGAAGTCAACTTTTATGCATAAACGTTTAGGTATTTATGGTACAAATACCCGGAAATTTCACGAGCAGAACTATCATGCCTATTTAATGCCATATTCGAGTGGCACTACCGATGATAAAAGTAAACGAAAGCAGCGCCGTAATCGAACAACGTTCAACCATCAACAAGTTAGGTTTAAATCATTTTCTCATCTTTAATATTTATGGAAAGCTACAAATTGATAATGTTTGAATAATGGCAAAAGATAGTTTTTATCGATATAGTTGAAATAATTTGAATATTTAATTCAAATTTAAATGAATATTGGCGCGCATAAATTTAAACTGTCACTTGAAATTTCATTACGCATAAAAAATGAATTCAAAAAAATCGAAGTGATTAGTGATCCTTCACAATAAGTCATACATTTCAATAAAATTGTCTTTAATTTGAAGTTATTCTTCCTTCTAAACTGTAAAACGTTAATCAGACTCTAATACATAGACCATCCCTAATGGCATTTAAAAATGAACAACGGAAAAAGGTTACACTTTACTTTTGAGAAGGGAAATAAGGAAAACATTTATAGACTTCCTCTTTTTCGTAAAAAATATCACTGATAAGAAGTTGATAATGAGATTTTGATATCTGTTTGCGCTTCAGGAAATTAATTTCATATCCAACGAACCGTATAAGGTTGCTTCAACGAGCTATATTTATCCTAGTAACTATCTAGCATCGTTCTTGTCTTAATTGCTTCATCTGTATCAAGTACCAAGTGATATTTTTGAGAATTTTCTGAATAAGATCACTGAAATTATAGCAGCAAACAGCTCTGATGACTAAATAGGATCTTTTCTCGAAATCTTGTTTTGGCTAACAATAATGAAATGATGAAGAAATCGAGAAAGATGAAATTATATTATGTTGATGCAATTTTGTTTTCATGAAGGCGAACGAAATGCGACAACTAAACTAATTTTATCATGACCGGATCTAGCAATTCAATTTGGCTCATCCTAAACAAAATTTAATTATGTATTCTGAAAATCCTTTAAATAAATTTGAGATCCTTCATTTAAAAAACTTTTCCTAACTATCCCACCATTTATATTTGGAAGCTTTCAAAAATTCTGCTTTATACTAAAATGAATCAATAAATATATCGCTCACAGTTCATCATAAAGCTTTCTTTTTACATTAAATATAGAAAGTGGGAGCTTATAAAGCAGTAATATAATTTTCGGGGAAAATATTTAAATTAGAGCGCCGCGATCTCTTTAATTTAGCATGTGACAGATAATACATTGTGAATTATTGATATCTGCGAGTTTAACAAATTAAGATTTAAAAGCATCATTTTTAAAATATGAAAATATAGAACCACACTTAACAATGGTGTAGAATGATATGATTATGAAGATTACATGTATAAGCATTAGTATTTCACACATTCAGTTTCTCGGTAATAAGAAGATTAGTGAATTTTTTTTCAAGAAAGCTCAGAAAGTTCAAGAAAGCTTAAAAGCATAGTGCCGAAAATATGAGAGTTAATAATATTGAAACTTGATGACAAGGATGATTGTAGTTAATCATATCAAGATATATTCACTTGAAAAGTAGAACACATAATGAATTTAGCTAAAATAATAGTATAGGAGCTAATGCAAATTAATTATTTGACTGATTCCAATAAAACGCCTATTTAAACTGATTCATTTACCATGGGAATTAAAAACTGAAGAGACTATACGACATATTTTATATTTTATCGGATTTTAATCCGTTTGGTTTTACGAATGCTTGATGTTTAAATAAAATCTCTTCTTATTACTTCCGCTCCTCAGGGAACTTTTTTTTAGCTGAACGAACTTGAAGCAGCTTTTCGCAAATCGCACTATCCTGACGTGTTCGAACGCGAAGAACTTGCCACAAAGATAAATTTACCAGAAGCCAGAGTACAGGTAAGTAGAAGTCAAACTACCAATTTTTGAATCGGATAATTAGATTTGAAATTGTTCGGTTATGATTGAATCAATCCTTATGAACATGCAAAGAGAAGAAAGTTCTTCAGGTATGGTTTCAAAATCGTCGGGCAAAATGGCGAAAAACGGAGCGTGACGATCAGAAATTGAGTCACTGCAATGGTCAACATGGAACTGCTATATCTAGTGTACAGCTTAGCGAATTAGACTTGATTCCATCATTAACTCCATCTCCCCCTTCATTATCAACAGCTTTAAGTCAGTTTTGCTCCATCAGAACATTAACAAAACCATAGTCTAATTTAATCATGTCAAATAAAATTATTTAGTTTGTTCATGAATTTCTAATGTGCACATCATTATATAATCATATAACGGAAATTTCAATATCACTTGTTGCTAGTTGTCTAAAAATAGCAGTCAAATTTCTTAGTATAATACAAAAACATGTGACAGTGTTATACGGCATACAAATATGTGATATTACGATGTTGTGAATCTGCTACTTACGTTTGCACTAAATCCAATAATTATTCTTTTTTTTCAACTCTTCTCAATCATCCATTGAGGCATACAATTGAAAATACTTCCTTCATGGTGAAACACAATACTGCATACCTCCTTAAAAAGGAAGGACAACGAGCCAACATAGAATAATTTAAATAATCAATGCACAAATTATGCAGAATTATTCAGCATTAGACATTAATCCGCGGTAATAAAGAGGAAATAATGAAAATTAGAGATAAAAAAAATCATTTAATGAAACATTAATTATCAAATTCCTAAATTCATTATATGTTTTTATTTTAGAATACATTAAAACAACTTTTTACAAATCATTCCAAACTAGCAATGATTCATGAATCAACCATAACTAGTTGTAAAACTCATTATTTAATACCGGTTAATGTCCTCAATACAACATTATGTGACAAAATATAGATATTACTGCAGCGAATTATTTCCTATCTCAAATATACGCAGTGAATACCGAATTTTATAAAGTAGATATCAAAGTAACAAAAGCAGCAATGGAAATTCAAAAAAATCTAAATAATTGTGATCTTGTATTAGGAAATTGCAAATGATATTTCTTTTTCTACAGTACGGAAACTCAGGAAATTCCTGAATGTATAAAGTGAAAAAATTGAAAACTTACTAACAGAGCATTAGGTAATAGTAATTAATGCAAACATAAAAACACCTGTAACATAGCAAAAAACCTTCGAAAAAGTGGAAACTATGAATTTGTGACGAACTGCTTCATCAAGAATGGATTCATTGCAGAATTCCGGATTGTCCGGATTGCCTCAGATCCTACCACCGCACCGGTTACCACAATACAGAAACAATGCGCAGCCTCCGGCATCACTTTCTTTTCTGCACCGCTTTATATATCTGAGTCCTTTAAGAACACCGTATCTCACTTCTTCATGCTTCTCTGCTGCTCCTTTAATAGTGCAACATTCTTACTTCTCTTACTTCTTTAGTTTCTCCTCATTTACTATATTTTCTCTTTCTTATCTGTCATTATTGTGCTTACAGTCATTATTGGGTCGTGAAGCACCGAACTTCCAGGTTTCTTTCGTAATGCTTAAGTTTATTCCTGTACTGTGGTCATTTTAGGTGCTAAAGTAATAAGTTGTAATGGAGCAGGAAAATCTGCTTTACTGCTACAACAAAGGATGTGGCATAAAGTTCGATCCTAACGAAAATAGTAATGGTAAGGATTTACTTTTTTCCAGTTGTTTTATGTTTTATACCAGTTGTTTTATGATTATTTCACCACTTCATATTGTTAGCACTCACTTCCTTTTTTCGGTGTCATTACCATTATTGATCGCAACACTTGCATTTCACTTATTAAGAATACATATGACATATTGCATGACTCTAAAAATACGTATGACATATTGCATGGAACAAAAATGTAAGTATCACGTTATGCAGGCGTTATTTCCAAATTATATTCTTCAGCAGTCAGTATTGTTGCCACCGTATTGTTTTAAATCCAAGCACGTTCGTTTTGACCAAAATCCAGTGCCGAAACATTCATAACAAAATGTACTTTTTTTTTCAGATTCGTGTTTGTATCATCCTGGCGCCCCATACTTCCATGATGCTTATAAAATCTGGAGTTGCTGCAATCAGAAAAGTACAGATTTCAGCACATGGCTAGGTCTAAAAGGTTGTACCCGTGGGCAACATAGTAATCAGAAATCAGTAGTGGAGACGAAACCCGAAAAATCGGAAATTAAGCAACAGGCACCGGAAGAAGTATGTTCATGATCCTATTACTGGACCACAAATTTAGAGGGCATTTTTAATTAGAATTTCTCGATCATTTTAAAAATGTTAATGCATTGCTAATCGTAAGGATAAAAATAAAAATTCATACGACTAGCTATTGTGGTAATAATCTCATATAATGTGTTAAACTGTGTTGTTGGACGATCAAATTATTGGACGGGATTTCGGGTATTTGAAATTGAGTGAGAAATTTAAGCATATGCAATATCTGATGTAGCAATATCTGATGTAGCGAAGAATGATCCTACTTTTATATGGTGCAAAAACAACTCACTGACGTACTTTACCAAACAAACAGAGATGGTAAGCTTATATACGCACAACCCTCTATGGATCACAGATGAAGGGGAGTAGCAAACTCTAAATAAAATAAAATTCGAATGCTTTATGGATTTCCTGCGAAATATTGACTATGGTTTGATTAAAATTGATATAATTTGAGGATCTTTTTTATTTCAGTTTGTTATAATGTACCAACATCAAAGAGATTTTTTTGCAGCTGCAGAGAGAAATATGAATCTTCTGGAGAAGACTTTTGCCGTTGTCATTTCTTAACCTTCAATCTTATCTTGAGTTTCCCCATTTTTTAAAAATTAGTTTTAATATCTAGTAAACCCATATAAGAATACAATCGCAGATATATTGGCTTGTTTGTAATATACTTCATTTATTGTAGGTGATCGTTTGGAATGGTCTAAATAAACCTGCAGCTAGACACGATTCTTTAAAAATAATGAGAGCGATTAAGTTTGAAATAACTGACGGCGCCTTGAAAGCTATTGAAAAATTCAAATCGGAAGTAAAGGAAGAGACTGAATCAGATATTCATGTTGGCGTGTCATGTAAAAATCCTGGCTGTGAAAAGGTTTGTTTGAATCCAAGAACAAAACTACTAATCCTATTATATATCTATAAGAATATAAATACTAGCTGCATTTAACTTTTAATGTATCGTTAGCGCATTTTAGAGCATACAAAATTTTTTTTGTTGTCCGTAAAGAGATTTCTTGTTTTAGTTCATAAATTGAATGGTAAGCAAATGCATGGATTCAAACTATTTATTCATAATCATCTTTATGTGAAGAAAAGTCATGTTGTTGGACGAAGAAAAGAGATGAACTAATTCATAAAATAAATCTTAGTAAATTAGCAAAAATAATTCAGATGGATTTTAGATCTATGAAAGCGCAGAAAGTAAGAATGAAAAATGTATGTATCACAGTGGTGTGGCTGTATTTCACGAAGGAATGAAATATTGGTCATGCTGTGAGAAAAAAACTTCCGATTTCGGTGTATTTCTTGAACAGAGAGGCTGCACGATAGGGCAGCACTGTTGGACGAAGGTGAAAGTTCTTGAAGTTTCTTCTTTTTTATTTTTTTTATTTTTTTTTTCTAAAGTCCAACGGAATTTCAAGAAATTTATAAGCAGAAACCATTTTTTTTCATTTTAAGAACTGGAAATTGAGATCTAAACATGTGTATTTTTTTCATTCAGTGGCTTGTCAAAGCTTATATTTTCAGACAGAGCGAGTTGACAAAATTCGTGAGGATTGGTTTAACGGAGGCGGGTTCATTCATTTGAATGTTTACTGTAAGGGAGCTGTGCCAGAATTGTGCAGAGTGGAATGCAATGGTCTTATATTGCAAATGAAAGTCGTACATGGTTTTGGTGCAAAAGAGACACAGCTAAATTATGAACTTTTTGGTAGGATCAACGTAGATGCATCGAAGGTGACTTTTGCTCAGTTTTTCCTCTTGCTGATTTGATTATTTAATTGAGTTAGAAAGTTGCATTTTATAAATTTACTCTTTGTAAGGGAATCAATATACATCATCGAATTTTTGCAGGTAATAATTGGTGAACGAAAGCTGGAATTAGTATTAAAGCAGGAAGATATAGCAAGCTGGCCACGGTTAACGTATGATGCAAAAAGCACTGAAGCCTAATTGACTGTGTTAATTTTTCTGTTTTTCTCGTTTTGTAATAGACTTCAAATACCATTACAGTACCAATAGCTGGAAAAAATGATTGTTTTAATGATGAATCATCATTTCTGTAATACGAGGCGAGATCCAAACTATAAGTACCATGCACTTTCCTGTAGTATTATCATTGTTATTTCTTGTTTTAATTCATAAATTGAATGGCCGACTTTAAATTACTTGAAGAATTTATGGTGTGCAACTTTGGGAAGTGGTTAAAAATTTCTTGTTAGTGTTTTTGTTGAAGGAATTCGAGAAAAGCATTTTATTGTTTTTTTTTTCTTTTTGTTAAAATATTAAAATAAATTTTCATTTCTTTGATATGAATAATATTACTGCTTATTTACGATAAAAATAAGTATTGTTCAAATATTCTATATTGTTCTATGCTATTCTATATTTCTATATTATAAATGATTTTGAACTGTAGTTAATAATTTACTGAAGCTACTTTTCATGGAACATTTTGACTTGGTCCGTCCTTTCTCCTTTTCCGGGATAAGAAATTTTGCAGCAGCATCTCTAAATTTTTTTTCTGTCTTCGATACGAATAATATTAATGCTTCTTGGAAAAAAATATTTTTTAGTTTTATAGAATAAATGAAGAATCAGCTGAACAGTATAGGATTGTTTCACTCTGTGGAGGCAATTTATACAGGTGGAACAATCCAGTGGAGTTTGGATGGGAAAACATTGTTTTCAGCCTGCGGCAGTTATATTCGGGTGTCGAGTATTGATGACGGGCGATTGAGGTGATTGAACATATCATTCTTTTATTGAAAACACGATTTAAAACTTTTTTTTGGGAAGTAGAAGTATATAGCGTGTTAAAGACATTGTCCATGACTGATAAGATAATGAATAATGGAAAAAAAGTGCGGAATAATAGTTTGCTTGTAAGTCGGCTAACAAGTTATTGCAAATAATAAGTGTGCTTAGTGATGCAGGGCTTATTGAATTTTTTAGTAAGTTCAGTTTAACTGGACCATTGTAGTAGGTTTAATCTTTACATCTTATCATTTATGAAGGGGAATTTTGTCTTTTTTTACAGTTACAAAATTGGAAACGAGGAGGATCAGTTAAGAATATCAACTTTCTTGTCAAGCGAAGATTATACTTCCATTGTAGTGGCTTATACAAATGGTCTTTTACGAAGTTATCGATTGCCCTCATTAGAAATTGGTTCTGAAATAATAAATCCCGAGATAGTACGTCAGTGGAAGTCAACTCATACAGCGCCAGTTTTAGTAATGAAGTTTTCTAAAGGCGACACATTACTTGCTACCGGATCAGCCGATTTTATTGTCAAGGTTTGAATTTTCAACTGTACTATCGTGTAGGCAGCATATATGTCGATTCCAACATGTCGAAAAATATGTTAACTACGTCCTATATGTTCCAGAAATTGATTGGTGTTGACAATCAATAGATAAACTGTTTGAAAGACTTCATTCAATTTCTCTAGGTTTGGAATCTCGAAGAGCGCAGTTGCATCGGTTCATTAAAGGGTACAAGCGCTGTAAGTGCTATCGAATTTTTGCATGAATCCCGTATAATGGTTGGCTATGGCGATGGTAGCTCATCATTATTCTGTTTGGAAAGTTCAAAGAAATTAATTTTTCGGTGGACCAATCACACAAGGTTAATTGGATATAAACTTTTTATATTCATGGATGTCGATTTTTAGCTTTTTACGCTAATTCAGTAATATTTTCGAAGCGCGAGATTTTCATAATTTCATTTAATCTTGTTTTCTTATGTCTATTTTTATGCTATTCTAGCCAGATTGTGAGCATAATTATTCGACAACTACCGGAAGTTGTTTTTGTGAGTCGTGATCAAACGTTGTCAATCGTTAATGTGGATAGTTATGAAAAAATGAAAGTGCTTCCTTTGTATGAACCAGTCGAAGCAGCGATTTTCGTGTCTGGATCGTTGTTCACAGTAGGAGAGGAAGGCATTTTAAAGTGTTGGAATATGGAAAATGCAAAATTACTAAAATCTGCAAATATACATAGGTTAATATTTTTTAATCTTTGATGTGACACAAACTCGAATTAAGATTTGCTAAATAGTCCGCCGTATTATATGAAGTTTTTGTTAACTTTACCGTAATCTTTTTATATTTATCATTTTATCCACTTGTTTTGTTTAATTTGAGCAAAGCGGTTTTGCTCTCAGATTTTGAAAATTTTCAGGTCTCGCATCAATTCTATTATTTACAATCAAGTTTGCAATAAATTTCTGTTGGCTACCTCAGATTTCAATGTTTTTTGGGTCGATAAAGAAACTTTCAAAATCGAACGGCAGTTTGCTGGCTTCAATGATGAGATTTTTGATGTTTGTTTTTTTGGACCGAAACTTAAATATTTGATTGCAGCTACAAACAGTTCTGAATTGCGTTTGTATAATACAAATACTTGGTCTTGTCATCTTATTACTGGTATGTTTGTTAGCAAATGCAGCATTGTACATTAACCGAAATTCTTTCTCTTCGTTTTTAAAAAAACTTCTCTTAAATATTTTTAGCAGAATAAAATGAGGTTTAATATATATTTAAATTTATATTTAAATGTTTATATTAAAATTTAAATATTTATATTTAATATTAATATTAATATTTGATGTATTTTATTGAGAATGAAATCTGTGCAGCAATGTTTCCATCTACAAAGCATAACAAGTAGCCTTCGTATTCATTTAATTCATAAAATTCCAGGTCATACTGATAGCGTGCTCTCACTCTCAACTGCTCCATGGGATCCAGGACTTTTTGCAAGTTCTTCGAAAGATAATACTTTTATTCTCTGGCATGTAGACTCGAATGATGATGAAGAAATTAAAGCAAAAAAGGTGATTCATGAATTCGGCGTTATTTGTTTTTATTCCTACAAATACTTTTGCAAAACATGTTTAATTTTTAGATAGCTGTAGCAACTGGACATACTAATAATGTCACGTGTGTTCGGTATTCCAACAGTTCCAAGCATCGTTTCATTGTCTCAGTATCAAACGATACCACTATCAAATTTTGGCCATTAAAAAATCTCAATGAAAAAGCTGAAGAGTAAATACATTATCATTTTCCTATTTAATTTTGACTTTATTATTTAACAGCGTTATCTCTTCGAATATGGTTTCGTTGTTGTTCAACATGTATTTTTCCATCCCAAGAATCTTTATAGAAACTTAATTTGTTAAACTTAGAGTCTTTCGCTTAATTCTTGCAGACAGCCACTTTTAGTAAGCACTTTTCTACCAGTGTTTGTAATACTTTTGATTTAATGAATAAGTCATTTTCAGTTTGAAATTGCAATCGTCAGCAACATTAGTGGCGCACGCAAAGGACATAACTTGCTTAGATATTAGTTTGAATGACCGTTTGTGTGTTACTGGTTCTATGGATAAGACAGCGAAACTGTGGCATATTGATACTGATAAAATGCATTTTACGATAGGTGGCATGCTAAATGGTCATCGCCGCGGAATTTGGGATGCTCGTTTCTCACCGAGCACTCAGGTTGTGTTTTTCAATAAGTACCGTATTCGAACATTTGTCACTGTATTTATATTATACCAAACGTTAGGGAATTAGGGAACTGTTTCACAAAATTTTATTTTGGAGTTTGGAACAAGACCTTAATAACATTTTTATAGAATATTTATTCGTCACTCTATTCAGGCTGTGATAACATGTAGTGGTGATTGCATGATCAGGATATTTTCTTTACCAAGTCGAGACTGCACCGCAACATTAGCCGGGCATCCGTCTGCTGTATTGAATGTAATTTTTTTTTCCGTATTTTTTTAAAATGATGATTCCTTTTCAAGTTTTTTTGCAGTAGTTTGTTTTACAGTTTAGTCTTTTGCTGTATCATTTTTCAGGGAGTCATAGTAAATAATGGAAAACAAATAATATCTGCGGATAGTGGTGGTTTACTTAAAATATGGGATATCGCAGCCAATGAATGCATTGCAACTGTGGAAGCTCATGATGAGAAAATATGGTCTTTGCAAATATCTAATGACGAAAAACGACTTGTTACAGGTATTCCATCAAATTTCTAATATATTTTCATATTCGCTTATCCATTGGCCTATCCATCTTGTTCGCTTGTAAAAATGAATCCTTGAATAATTTCGTAGCCTGCAGAACGTGATTGATTTCTTGAATTTTCTAGTAACTCTTTCGAATTTTTTTTTGAAAAATGATATCAATCAGAGATTTTATTTTAGCAAGCAGTGATGGGCGAATAAGAATTTGGGAAGATATTTCTGAAAAAAAGCGCGAAGAGGAAGAACGTAATCGAACAGAAAAAGTGCGTAACGAACAAATTCTGGCAAATCTCATGGAGCAGAATCATTATTCCGAAGCTTTATCGTTTTCGTTGACACTAGCAAGACCATACAGGTATTCAGAATTTATGATCTGTACCGGAGTCATTTAAATTGAATGAAATGAGTCACTATATTTTATTATATTATCATAAATTGAAAGTAAAAATGCATATTTTTTAAAAAGTGCTTGCAAAAGCAGAAGGTTACTGACTTTGCCTTATCTTGGGTAAGCAATGTTTTACGCCAATTGTATAATATCATTAGGATCTTTTATTTGTTTCTTTTTGTAGATTTTAACCAAGTTCCAAGAGAAAGATTCGAGAAAATTCGCTGTCTTGAAATTACATATGTTTTAAGTGTAAATTAATAAATACCGAATTATTTTACTTTATGATTCCGAGTGGTCATATCATTCTAATAGAGTCAATTTTTTATCTTAATGGTTCATTTTATTTATTATAGTTGCTTGAAAATAGTACGGAAAATGATGGAATTAAAATCGGATGAATTGCATAATACGATAAAAAAATTGCGGAGGGAAGAAATAGTGATACTTTTGGACTTTGCCGTTCAGTGGAATACAAACAGTCGAACAGCAGATGTGAGTATTCTACCAACTTGATTTCAGAATTATTTTTCATTTGTCTTTCTTATTTCGCTCATTTTTCTTTTGATTTTTAGATATAGGATTAATTGAAAACAAAATAATTCTATGAGGAAAATGTTGGCAAAAAGTAGGATAAGATAACAACCTTGTTTCTCAAATCATATTTCTTTTTATATATAGAAAAACTTTTCTATCAAAATCATTGTTTGGTGGGCCACGAGTCTAATAGTACAGTGATTTGCGCTTGAAATTGTTAGCACTTACTTTCAGGTTGCTCAGTTAGTGCTCTATTGCGTTTTGCATTCGTTCTGTCCAGAGCAGTTATTAAAATTGCCCAACTTTGCATCAATGATAGAAGCCTATATTCCATATACAACGAGGTACTATTGTATAATTTTATTTAGGTAATTTTTGTAAAAATTTTGAAAATTTGAATTATAAATGCTTTTGGTTTTACTTTAGGAAAATAAATTTTCAGGCACTTTGATCGATTAACAAGGGCTCGACAAAATGCAGCATTTCTAAATTATACTTTAGCACAAATGACGCTTTCGAATTTGTAGATGATTTTGTTACATTCTTGATAATGACAACAGAATTAAAATTGTCGGAAATTTTTTTTTTGCCTATTTTCATTTGCTCATCTGTTTAGTCTGCGGCTGTGACCGCATACTATTATTATTATTATTGTTGTTGTTGATTTGTTGAAAAAATTAAATAACTGTTTATTTTTAATAAAATTTCATTTCGTGAATTATTGCTTGGCGTTATTATGTATCGTTTGGTACGGTTATTATTATATTTCTATTTGATTTCATTTACGTTATTTTCAAATCTAT
>JABVXU010000679.1:0-26282 GCA_013365365.1 Cruorifilaria tuberocauda
TTATCAATGAAATAGTCTGTTCAACTATATTCAACTTTAAAAATGAGTAATTTCAAAAAGTTTAATTCAATCAAATTTACCTTACCATTAGACATACTTTCCATTTACTTAAATAACTATCATGATCATATTATATTTGGTAAATTATCAATGAAATAGTCTGTTCAACTATATTCAACTTTAAAAACGAGTAATTTCAAAAAGTTTAATTCAATCTTCCAAACATTCAAATAAAATAGGAAATCAGAAATAGTACACCTGTCTTTCTGGTACTGTCATCGAAAATATTCAAATTTCGGTGAGTCGTTGAGAAAAGAAAAAAAAAATGACACACCTTTTAATCAATAATAATTAAAATAATTAATAAAAAATATAGAGGCAGTGTAATAGTAGTAGTATAGAGAGTGGGTAAATAAGAGATAGAACAAGTGAAAGAGGAAAATTGGAAGGAATGAATAATTTGTAAATAAAAAAATCAAAAGGAATTCATTCATATGAAATTAAATTGGAAATTGAATTAATTCTTCATTCGAAGAATTAATATTAAAAAAATTCAAAAATTTTAATGATTTAAAATTTGTTGTAGAAATTTTATTTGTTCAAAATTCAAAAAAAAATTTTTTTTTTGCAAAAACAAATTATAGTGAAGAAGAAAAGTAGAAATTTGCATGATTGCAATACAAATTAAAGTAAATTACTTTTGGAACAAAAAAGGAAAAGATTAAAAATTATTATCATTTCATATTTGATATGTAATTCTTTAATCAAAAGCAATATCCAGGTTGTAAGCTTAAGTGATAATTTGATTTTAAACTAATTATTACTGTCTAAAAAAATCAATTTTAATATCTTTTACAATTGCTTAATTTTAGAAAAAAGAATTTGGAAAAGATTTTAGCTTCAGCTTAGTTTTAGTAGAATTTCAGCATTCCTCTAAATGATAAGTAATTTTCTTTGATATTATCAAGTTTAAGTAAATAATTGATAACAGTGATAATATAATAACATTTTGCATGACATAATAATATACATCAAAGGCTACTTTTTAAGTTTATTTTTTTTTTAAATAGCACAAAAAAAACGACGAAAAACCCGTATTGTGTTTGAGAAAACAAAAAAAAAAGGAAATGAATAAATGGAAATTAATAATTAATTAAAAGAAATGCAATTTAATTTCATTCAAACAAAAAGATAAATAAGCTAAAATTTCATTTACGGCATGCAATATTACGTAAGAGAAAAAAAAATGAGTAATTGAAAACAGTTATCATTTAATACTTTAAGACATTTGATATGGATTATCATAAGTTGCTAGAAATTCAAGCGCAGCTTGATAACAGAAGTGATATTGATCTTTATCCTGAACCATATTTTGTCGTTCGGTTCGAAGTAATTTCACCGTAGTAAATACGTCAATTACGTGTTCTAGCTTCATCCGATCAATGATTACACTAAGCGCAATAAAGACACCTGTACGTCCAGCACCTGTTGAACAATGCACCGTAATTGGACCATCTACACCAAATTGTGTTTTTGTCCGATGTACCTCAAATTTTACGTAAATTAAAATAATCATTCATTTTTCATAATGAAAATTATATTTGCTGAACAAATAAGATAGCATTATCATTCATTTCATAATGAAAATTATATTTGCTGAACAAATAAGATCGCATTATTGTTCGTTTAACTTTTTGCTATTTGCCAGAGAAAAATTAAAATAATCGTTCATTTCACCACGGAAATTATATTTGCTGAACAAATACCAATCGAATTATTATTCGTTTAATAATGGAGATCACATTTGCTAGACAAATAAGATTGATTTAAACATCTATTCGTCCAATAAAAGTCTATCCTATAGTTGTCAGACAAATAAAAACGCTTTATTAATTATTATTTATTTAATAATAGAAGTGTTATTTGTTAGAAAAAAAAGATACATTTTTAGAATGAGAAAGAAACGAAAACAAAAGAGTTATTTACACAATAACAAAGAGTTATTTACATTAAATTACAATAACGAAAAAAAAAAATCAATTTCTTGATAATTTTTACTGATAAAACTTGCAAAAACATACTTGATGAATGAAATCGATGAATAGCTCAGCAGATTTCGGTGGACAATGATCAGGCCATTCAACATATTGAAATTGCCTTAGTGTTTTTGTTTGACCAGACTAAAATTTCATTCATTTAAATAATACTAATTCACACAAATAAATTATCAAATAATTCTTTAAACCATCAGGTAATTAATACTATCAGATAATTAATATCATCAAGTAATTAATACTAATGAGATAAAAAAGGTAAAGATTTTAGTGCAACTTGAAGTAAATATAAAATTCCAGTATTAGAAATTATAGAAAAATGACAAAAAAAAAAGCATTTTATCTAAATTCATTTAATTAAATTAACAAAATAAAAATTTATAAAAAAAAATTATGTAAATTTAAAAATTGAAAATAATTTTGATAATTATTTCAGGTACATCAATCATACCTCAGTATCAGTAATCCTAAATTCACGTAATACATACTGCGACATATTATATTCAGCAATCGGTTCCAATACCAAATATCCAAATTGTGCACCTAATTCACTTGGCCAATATTCATAACATTTCTCCTGTATGGTGCGAAAAAATTTTAAACAATTTTAAAACAAATTTAAAAATTTAAAACAATTTATTACTTATTTCATTAATCATTATATTACTACTACTATTACCTATTACTATTACTATTATTATTATTACTATTACTTATTATTATATTATTATTGCTTACTGTTAATATCATTATTGTAATTTTTATTATTTTTATTATCACTATATTATCAATTATATTAAATTGTTAGTTATGCTTACTTGCATTTATAATTATTAAGTTATTTTATGATTATAAACATTTTCACAATAAATTATTACGACTATTCATATTCATAATTAATATAAACATAATATAAATGAAGAGGAAAATAATTAATTAAAAAACTTAATTTAAAAGATTAAAAAAAATAATTAATAAAAATTAATAATTAATAAAAATAATTAATTAAAAAATAATTACTACAATTATTTCGAGAAAAAAGGAAAAAATTCATACATCATTTAAAATTTAATTTTAAAACTTAAAAGCTAATTTTTCCATTTACGAATATTTATATTAAATTGAAATTTATTAAAACAAAAAGCTAACCCTACAACTTTCCACAGTACGAACAAGCATTACAATAATCGACGATTCATGTTCCCAAATCATTCGCCAAAAATCGTTTACTGTATGAGGCATTGGGCCTTGTGTTGCAATGTAAGCACCACGTTGCCTAAAAATTGCACTGATAATATCAATCATATCAAATCAGTAAGATGGAAATTAGGAATTAGTAATTGAGGTGATATAAAATAGAAGAAAAACTATTTGAGAAGTATAATATAATATTGATAATTGAAAAAGTAATGGAAAATATAAAATACAATAATTAATAGTTGAGAAAATACAAGAAAAAAGTTAAGGTATCGGATAATTACAATAATCAATAACTTACAGTTTGATAAGAAAATAGATAATCTGGAAATTACAATAATTAATAAAGTTATCCGCAAATTATAATAATTAATAAAGTTATCCGGAAATTACGATGATTAATAAAGTTATCCGGAAATTACAGTAATTAATAAACGAGAAAGAATGTAAAATAAAATAAACTAGTTATTATGAACAATTAAAATATTTAAGGAGTACAATTAATTAGTAAATAAAAATGTGCAAAATAAAAAAAAATGTCTGAAAACTGAAGGATATGCAAACTATCTGAGGAACATGAAATGAAAAACCATAAGAAAAAGTAATTAAAGTAATAGAGCAATTAAAAAGTATTTGAAATAATAGTTGAAGTATTATTAAAAGTTTAATCAAAAAGAAATGAAAAATGAATATACCTGTAACCATCAATCCAGGAAGCATTGATATAATCGGATCCTTCCTCACCCGGAATTGGACGTAAAATGACACGTGATGAATCATAAGGTACCATATTGATTAAACGATTTTTAGGTCGATTTACTGATAGATTTGCAATGCTACATCGAGAATTTGACATTTTCATTGTTGCCAAATGCTGCAAAATTAAATGAAAAATTTTTCATTTTTAAATTTTTTTTATAAATTTCATTTTTTTAAATTTGAATTTAAATTTTGAAATTAAATAAAAATTATAATTCATAAGTTAATTTAATTAATTAAACATCATTGCGATTGAGCTTACCTATTACGTGATAATATAATTTATTAATGATTTATCTCTTGTATGTCTGTATGATTTATATTAACTTTATCTTTTGTGTGTTTACATAATCATTATTTTTTATATTATCATTATCATTCACTTCATCTTATCATTTATCACCAATAAATGGAGTATTATCACCCAGAAGAAAGAAAATCCAGTCACCAAGAAAAGGACGGAATCTCATTAACTAATTAAATAAAGCTTATCAACCAACTATCACATCAATTCTCGCATTCGAACTTTGAAACTTTTTCTTCAATTATCAGCAATCAGGAAGAGAAATCTTTCAACATTATCGTTATAACTATCACATTATCAAGAATCTTTTGCAAAAAATTAAAATTTATAATTATCATAATCATAATCAGAAGTTTATAATTATAACAATTATCATTGTCATATTATCAAAAATTATCCACAAAACAGCAATCTGTCTCTCTCTCTCTCTCTCTCTCTACTTAGTTTGAAAAACTTCCAATACTATTTGGTTGAAATTAAAATTACACGCAAAAATTAAAATAAAAGAAGAACTAATATAAAGAAGAATTTTATAATATTACCCTAAATTCAAGTTCCATAGCTGAGACTTGATCAATCGGTTGCATTTGCATTAAAGCCTGTACATGAGTGTACAATTTGCTAGCCGGTACTTCTGTTGAACCGGATTGTACCGCATCCAGTACAGCATCATGAATGAAAATATACTGATCATCTGTCTGAAAATTTTCCGGAATTCAATAAAAAAAACACAATATTACTATAAATTCAAGTTTCATAATCGAAATTTAAACAATCATGTTTGCATTTGCATTAAAGCCTATACCATTGAAGTGTACAAAAACAACTCCAAAATTTTTTTTTCAATAACTTTAATTTTTTTCCAAATTTAAGATTAAATTTTTATCCTAACCTGAACCATATATGATCGTTGTGATCGTAATGCTATCACACAACCATAAATATCTACTGTATTTTCATACCGTAATCGTTCGAGCATACAATCAATTACGATAAAGGCACCTGTTCGACCAATTCCAGCACTACAAAAGTTGCATATATAAGCTTTGATTAATTTATTAAAAGTAAATTTATCAAAAAAAAAAAGAAAAAGAGAAAAGTTCAGTTTGTTTCAGTAATCGTTAAGTTTAATTTTTTTACATTAAAATGAAGAGAAAGAAATTAAAATTTTTATTTTTCTAACTTTTTCATTTTAAGGAATCAATTCTTCAAAACTTACTTCTATTCATTATTTTACCAACGATAAAATTTACCTATTATTCTACTTATTATCTTATCAGAGAAAAACTTCTATTTATTATCTCTGATATGTTATCAGAGATAGAACTTCTATTTATTATTACTTTATCAGAGACAGAACTTACTCTATTTATTATCTCATCAGAGATTTGAAGAATTCAGCGTTCCACTTACAATTAAGCAAGAAAGAAATGATAGGAAAAGAAAAGTGAAAATAATACTATCATTTCTATCAAATCAAAAAAAGGTAAAAGAAGATAGATAAAATTCAATTTGTCTCCAAATTTGAATTTAAAAAAAATCAAAAAAAACTTTTTAACCTGCAATGTGATATGATTGGACCAGCATCTGGTCGATTCAAAGTTTTCACCCTCTTCAGGAACATTAGGAAAGGTGTCGGATGATCCGGAACACCATGATCCGGCCATGCTGTATACTGCAAATGTCGTATCTCCCGTATTTTACTCCCACCTCGATGTTGTAATCGCAATGTACGAATGGTATAGTGTGCTAGCTCTAATGTATCCAATAATGTTACCTAAAATATCTTTATTTTCAATTTCTTATTTATCATAATTTTAAAATTTTATCCAAAATTTTCCCTTTCATTTATTTCAAAAACAAAAAAAAAATATTATAGCTCAAAAAATATAAATTAAATTATAATTCATATCAGAATATATCAAAACTTATCAATAATAACTGTCAATTTAAGTAAAAATTACATTACAAAAATCTTCATCTTAATAAATTTTTCCTAACTAAATTAACTAAGTATTTGAATAATCTTAATAATACGTAATATAAATATGATTTATGATTACTTCGTAAAATTAAAAGTTAATCAATTAGTTTTTCTCACCTGAATATGACCATAATGAGATGAGCCACGAGTAGGCCAATACTGGTTACATTTTATTCGAGATCGTTCTTCCAATTTTGTCAACATCACTATTGTAACCGTATTCTCCTCCCAAACCATTCGCCAAAAATCCGCAAATGTTTCCGGTAGCGGTCCTTGCGTTGCAATGTATGCTTTTGGCTTAAAAATTAACTTGTATAATTTATTTATTGTAATTAAATCAATATTTGAAATATAATTTTAATTACAGAAATATAAAATAATTAAATTCTTTAAAAGTAAATCAAATTAAAATACTATTTATTAAATAGTGTATACGGAAGAAAATAAAAATTATAATCAATAAATCAATATTATATACATGAATATATTAAGTATGATCAATACATGATCAAATATTAATATATGATTGATCACAATGATATACAATATGTCATTTGTCTTTCTAAAAGATGACATCTCAATTTTACTTTTCTTCATTTCTTAATTTTGAATTAATATTAGTTTTCTAGATTCTAGATAGTTTTCTGGAATTTTCTAGATAACATGATATCTGATAATTAAAGTATAAAGTATGTATGTTAATTAATCGATTAGAAAAATTTACCTTTTCATAGCCATCAATATAATTCGCATTAATATAATCGCTACCATCAATATTATCAATGGTACTAAGGATAACACGTGAATGATCATAAGCAATCACATTTGCATATCGATTTTTCATTTTATTTACTGGTCGACTTGAATTCTCCCAGGTAAAATGTTGACCTGTTTCGATACTTTCATATTCCTATAAAATTTTTTCATAATAGTCAACTGGAAAAACTTTTTAAAATTGTTAAATTATCAATCAATTTAATGAATAAATCAATTAATTTAATTATTAATTAATTATCGCTGCAAAAAATGACGATATTAAATTTAATTTAAAATTTATTTAAGAATCATTTCTGCTAATTTTCAACATGCGATAAATATTTTGTTTAATTTTGAATGGATTAAAATTTTTAAAAAATCGAATTTGTAAATTTGAAAAATCAATAAATTAAAATAATACACAAAATAAAACTAATTTTAATACCTGTGAGAATAAAGCATTATTATTCATTTTTAATTTATCAATATGCGCAGCAAGTTCAGAGATCGGAATTGGTAGATGGGTCAACGAATGACCTCCAACAGCTCCACCACTTGATGGTAATATTGACATCGGTACAGGTAAAGCATTGTATGTTCCACCGATCATGTGACTTTGATGTAATGGATACATATCCATTCCTGAATCCATTGTACAACCACCATTTCCATTCATCTAAAAAATTTTAATTTCAATTGGAATTTTAAGAAGTCAAAAAAAAAATAATTTGAAAACATTTTTTCCTCATCTCTCTCTCTCTCTCTCTCTCTCTTTGTATCCTTCTTTCCACATCTTTCGAGAAAAGAAAATAATTTCATTGAAAATAGTAAATCGGAAATAATCGATTTTCAAACTAACAAATACCTGATCATACCAATTATATCTAATTTAATAAAAATACCTGATCATACGGATTAACAATATGACGTCCGTAAACGTCACCCGATACAAGTAATTTCGATGTTTCACTTGGAATTGTATTGTTAGCTAAAGCAATCTTTGAAATTGAACCATGACGAGGAGTTTTATGACGATTATTACGACGATTACAACGAAGCCACCTGAGAAAAAAAAACAAAGAAAATTGAAATAGTTTATTTAATATAATGGAATTAAAAAAATCGATTTAATTACTTAATACTATTTTAATTTATTCCAAACAAAATTACAAAAATATACCAAATGACAAGCATTCCAACAATTATTGCAATAATTAAAATTGCAATAAGCGGCGCAATTAGCCATAAATTTGATGTTTTAGCATCACGGATATGTGTTACAACTTTGGTTGAAAATGGTTCACTAAGCATTGAATCCGAGTAACGTTTAGCTAATGGTTCTTGAATTGGTGCACGAAATTCAAACTGAAAATTTCAAAAAAAAAAAATTACAGAAAAATAAAAAGTTACAAAATTTTAAGTAAAAAGAAAAATAATGAATAATTAATAATCAAATAAATATGAATGATATAAAAGTAAAAAATGCAATGAGTTAGAAATGTTAAAAAAAAAAATCAATTTGTTAAAGTAAACGGAAAAATTAAAGTCTTTTTTTTTTTTTTAAAAGTTTTTGCTAAAATTAGAAATTTTTATTTTCCAAAATTTCCATTTATTCGATACGGAAATTAACCGGATGATTCGGATTTCTGGATAAGTCATCACGGGCAAATGCACGCATCATTAAACGATACTTCGTATTACTCTCTAACGGCCAATTATCATAACCATCATATATCTATAAAATAATTTTAAAAATTATTGATTAAGTATTTTACTTTTAGAAAAATAAAAATAAATTAATTAAAAAAATTCTTTTAGAGGAAATTTTTTATATTAATTAAGTATTTATTGTTTTTATGTTAATTAAGTATTTGACGAAAAAAAAGAGATTAATTTAAATTTCTTCAGTGATACATTTTAGTATTATATTTCTCAAACAGAGAAAGAAAAAAAAACTCGAAAACTTAAATTTGAATTTGTTCACTTAGAAATGAACGGAATTTACTTACCTGTCCATCACCAAGTGTAAAAAGACGATTGTTACGTTGTATTTGTTGCATTTCACGTACCGGTATACCTGCTGCAATGTATGCACCTCGAAGAGCATGAGGTTCATGCAAATAGCGCCTACAATAATTTTTAAAACAGACAATAGCGCCCATATAATAACATATTAAATAGATAATAGCGCCTATATAATATATTCAATAGACAATAGCGCCCATATAGTAACATATTAAATAGATAATAGCGCCTATATAATAATATATTCAATAGACAATAGCGCCAATTTTATACTTGGAGAAAGTAAAAGAATTAATACAATAAATGAGAGAAATATGTATAATTCAAAATATTTTGATAATTTAAATTGTTTTATAAATCCTTGGAATTAAATTCAAAAAACTGAATTACAAAAAAAAATCGCTAAAAATTAATTCATATTTGATTGTTGCGATAAATAAAACATTATCATAATAATAATGTATGAAGATTATAGATGATAAAATTTTAATTAATGATAATTAATTATGTATTTGATTACCAGAATAAATGATATTATTATTAAGTAAATTACAAATATTAATTTTGAGTACATTATTGCAATAAATGAAAAAAGAAATTATCGTAATAAAAATTTAATTTGATAATTACTTATTGAATTACTTAATTAAGTTACTCACTTTTTTAAAATACTTTTCGTATAAAATCATGAAAAAAAACATTGATTAATTTCGTTATTTAATTATTAGATATTATTTAAAAAAAATAATAATTATTATAGAGATAAACCTTTTGTAATCACGTTCTCTGTTTGCTTTACGAACTTTTTTCGTTGTTTTCCCATAATAATTCTTATTATGATTTGGACGTAGCATTGTTGTACTTTTTTGAAGTGCTGTTGAATCCAAATTCAGTACATCGTCCTGGAAATGATAAGCAATCAGTTGAATTTTTAGTTATTCAAATTTTTCTAATTCAATAACTCATTTTACGTTATTCATGATATACTATAAATTATAAAGCTATTTTAATTAATTATCGTTATTTCAATATATTTTACATCATATTTTATTAAGTAAAATTTTTATTTTAGAAAAATAAACTTATATGAATATAAGGTAAGTATTAATTATAAGCTAAAACTATTAACTAAATAATGATACTCAATTATAATTAATAAAACTTCAAAAAAAAAATTATGATTGATAAATTAAATGAAATAAAATGAATCTTACTGATAAAGATCACTGCTTAATCTCAATACATTAAGCTATGTTTCGTTATTTACCTGAATAATTTCAGCTTAATTTATTTCAATTCATAACATGACATTTAAGTCATCGCAATAATATTGAAATTAGATTCATAGATTGACAGAATTCATGAAATAAAATTCGTATAAACTAACTTTTTGTTTTTTTTTTGGCTTCCAATTTTGGAATTTTACAATAAGCTACATATAAAAGGAAAATTCAGGTAAAAAAAATGAAAATTTCGATAAAGAAAGTTTAAAGTATTAAAGGTGAGGAAGAGACCAAACCTACGTAACCATGATAAATTTAACTTTAATTTAACTTAACTTTTAATAAAACTTTAATGCAATTTATGATTTTATTAAACATTATTCAACTAAGAAATGAAGTCATTAATGAAATTTTTTTTCTTTTGTATTTGTAAAATTCGAATCATATATGTCTTGTAAAATATCTCAGCAAATAACAAACTACCAGCTTTTCCTTCCTGAATCTTATCCAGGTAACTCTTAGCAAACATCAGCTCATGTGACTGTGAACAGATTAATTAAACATAGGAAGAAAAATGAAAATTTTACATTTTGAAGAGAAGAAATGGAGTAAATGAAATATTGATTACCTGAGTAAAATTTCCCGGTAAAACAATAAGCCAATAATGACTTATTGGTCCATATTCCTCACTGGCACATTTTAAACGAATAAGTGCAGTAGTGGCATGATTTGAATTGATAAATTCCGGTACGTCAACAAATGGTGGACCGGTGGGATCCGTTCGAACAATCACTTCCTGTGGCCAATATTCCCTTCCGATTGGTGGTAATTCACGTACGCCAACGTGAAATGTATATTCCATATATGGTCGTAATGTTGTCCATCTAAAAAAAAATTTTTTTTTTAAATTTTTTCAATTAAATTAAATTAAATTTTTTTAAAACATTTCTCTTACTTTCTTTTTACTCTTACTTTCCATAATCTTTAATTTTCTTAATAGTTTTAATTTCAATTTAATATTTTAATCTTAATTGGTAATAAATTTAATATCAATTTTTCACCTTTTTACTTGATAATACTTACTTACTTGATAACTTGTAATAATTTATTAACAACAAAAAAATTTAATCATTTTAATTCAAATCAATTTCAAATATATTTGAAATTTTAGTATTTGAAATTATATTTGAATATTTGAAATTTTAGTATCAATAATGATAACTTACAGGTATTCCCGCTGATGTCCATCAAGATCTTGTCGAAATCCCGGTGAAATCATTCCTTTTAGTTGTAAATTTTGATCTAAATAATCTTTTCGTCCTGTTTGATTAACGTAAAAACCGATCGGTTGTGAACCGGTATAATCCCATCGAAGCATCACCGAATTACTCGTCTTCCAGGCTATCATTAAATTTGATACCATATGTGTTGCTTGTAAATGATCAATTGTTATTGGTGGATCCGAACAGGTACCTTGTCTCTGTAAATTAAAATTTAAAAAAAAAGAAAGTTTATAACCAAGTTTTTTTTTTTTTCATTTTCAACAAAATATTCAAAGGGAACAAAAAAAAATCTTTTTTGTAAAAGAAAGTTAAATATATTTCAATTATTAAATAGTGATATTAAACTTTTCAATCCTTTCATGTTTCCATCATTTTCCATTTAAAATTCAAAAAAAAAAAAGATTTAAATAAAATTTTTTAATAAAGCTAAATAAAAAAAAAAGTAAAGTAATAAAAATTGTAAACTGTGTTTTGGAATTTTTTATTTTCTGCAATATTAAAATTGAGAAGAAATTTTATAGATATGAGAAATAACTGTAATTTTCAATTTAATTTTGATTTAAATTTAAAATTAAAAATTAGATTTTAATTTTCCTATACTAACATTTTGCCGAATAGCTAAAACACAAAATGCATATGGTTTGTGTGCTGTAAGCTGTGAGATATGCAAATGTCGAGCAGACGGATTCATAACCGTAATTGTTTTCCATCGTTCGTTATCACGTTGTCCGGAAACCGGTTCATGTATATACCGTATCACGAAACCATCAACATTTCGATTGCTCTCCAAATCCCACTGCACAACAGCTGATGTATTTGAAGTTGCTTGAACTCGAACATTAGTTGGTGGATAGATTGTAGCTAAAGTTTCATTAAATTGATTTTAATTTTTAATTGTAAAAATTTAAAAATTGTTTAAAATTTTTTAAAAATCAAAGAAGTATAAAGTAAATTTTCAAAAGTATTTTTTCTTGAAATTTCAAAAATTTTTTAAATCGCATTAAATTTTATTCGTCGATAATATATTTTCTTTTTCATTTCTTTTTTTTTTCTATTTTCAAATTTATAAAATTTAAGTAAAAAATTCATTTTTATTTTTCCTAAATTTCATAAATTACGATATTTGAATATAATTATTTAAATTTTTAATTAATTAATAATAATTTAGCAATTAATTTTACCATTACTGCTTTTGTTGTAATAACCTAAAAGTTGTCGTATTATTGCTCCAAAAATATTTTGCTGTTGGATGGCTTTTAATTTTCCCCGATACTTCATCATCATCATCAAGATTATCCGGTATCCGATATCCGGTTTTCCTTTACTTATTTTTCTTTCTTACATATTTTTTTTCCTCAAGATTATCCAGTAAGTTTTTCACAACAATTAATCTTTACTTATTGTTTTTTTTTTTCATTATTAAATAAAATTAATTTAAACACACACATGCACACACGCACGCATGGAAAGGCACGCAAACGTATATTTTTACGTCATGTCTAAGTATACTTTACGTCACATATATGTATATTTTTACGTCATATCACCACGTTGTACTCTGATAAAATTAATCAGACTAATGCATTAAAATAGAAAAGCGAAAAAAAGTAAATCCAATAGGAATTAAATAAGTTTTCTCTCAATGCTCAAAGAAAAAATTCAATTTAACAAATTGAATTTAAAAGCTATGCAAATGGAAAAAGCAAAAATGTGATAACTTAAAGAGAGAGTTATTTTTTTTTTTGGCTTTTTCCTATCAATCTTATCAATAAAATGTATATCATTTGGAATACTTGAATGATAACAAAATATTAATATGAAAAATTCAAGGCATTATCACTAGTACAAGTTAAATATTAAAATAATATTTAATTTAACTTATACTAATTATAATTATTAAATAACCTAGTAGTAAGGATATCATAACTTACAGTAGAGATAATGCTACAAATGAATTAAAATCTAACTTATGATAGTGATAATTTAATTAAAATCTAACTTATGATAGTGATAATAAAAAAAAAAAAACTATCTTGACTTTTATTTTACCATCCGGCTAATAGTTAGAAATAGTATTAGCAGTAAGTATATTTATGTTAGTAGCAGTAATGATGATAATAACAAATCATGATAAAAATGATCACATCATACTTATCAGTTCTTAATTATTATGAACATAATATTTACAACTATAATTGAAATCATTATAATGCTACTTTAGAACAAAGAATAGTTACAACTATCCTTCAAATCACTATAATACTATTTCTAAAGAAAGAAATATATGATGATAAGAGGAGAAGAAATTTTTTTTAAGTTTGAAGAATGAACTAGAAATGATTGAAAAATGGAGGATAGAAATGAGGGAAGAAAAAAAAAGAAGTGAATTATCAAATCTATCATTTAATACCGATAATACCAGAAATTTTTCAACAACAAACCGATTTTTCTTTTTACTTTCTTTTTTTTTTTGCTTCCTTTCCGTTCTCTGAAAGTAATAACTACCACTTTTTTCTATCCTTAATTTTAATCTTTTTTTTTTTCTTAAATTTAACTATAATTTCAATCTAGTTTAGTTTCCTACCTTTTACCATTGCTGTTCGTTTCAATTTTTCCCTTTTCTCAATTATTACTTCAGGCTTCAGGTATAATTTAAGCATTAAATACGAATCGTTGCACAAATAATTTTTATAGAAATATTTAAGAGTAAACAATTCTAGTTATTTCAAAAATTTTTTACTTTTTCATAATCGTTTTGACATTTTGCTTTTTTTTTTTTTACTCTTACAAATCTCATCAATCATTCCAAATTTAATCAATTTCTCAATTATAAATTATGAGGAAAGAAAAATTTTAATTGTAGTCTTAGAGAGAGAGAGAGAGAGAGAAGAGAGAAGAGAAATTATACTTTTGAAATGAAATGGAAAATATTTTTATTCCAATAAAACTTGACCTTATCATTTATGAAAACGAAATTGATACAGATATTAATTATTTATGTAATTTCAAAAATTTCTCTTTTAATTAATATTTAAAATAAAACTTCTTGGATTATATATTAATTTTAAACTTTAATTCCATATACTAATAAATGAATAAATGGTAATTGTTAGGGTTAATAAAAAAAAAATAATAATCATTGATTTATAAAAAATAATATTATACTTTACAAAGTACAGTATGATCGGTATTAATTTTTCTTTTTAGAACTAAAAGGAACATAGATCCTTCCGTAATTTAATCATTTAAATTCATATAATTAATTAGCTAACAGTTACTTATATATAATTACGTAATTTCAATCATAACTTTTCAGCAAAACGATTTTAGAGAAAAAAAAATCAAGCATTACGACTGATTTGATGAAGTAAATTAAAATGAAAATAGATTAATAGCATCAAAATCTACCAATCAATAAAAAATCAAATCAATTCAATTACCGATCAATCAAATATTCTACAAACAAAAAAAACCATACTTGCACATAATTATGCATAATATAAATTCAATTCCATCAATGTTTCTTTCTAATAATTAATTATAAATTTACGACTACAATAAATTAAATAATTTATTAGCTTACCATTATCAGTATAACAATTAATAGTTGCTGTTGTTGTTGTTGTTGTTGCTGTTGCTGTTGCTATATTCCAATATTTACCGCTATATAGCGTACAATTTGTTGTTGTATATTTAACATTAATCAAAGGAATTTTAGTAATTTCAATAATACTTACTGTACTTGTAACTATTGTTGTATCAATATTACTAGTAAAATTTCTATTGAAAAAATTCGATTGATACTTAATTGTTGCATCAATAAGTGATGTTTGCTTATCAGTGTTAATTGATGATGATAAGCTTATATCATCATCATCAGATAATGTTGGTAAAATACTATAAGTACGATAAAGTGCTGGAATATCTAATGGTCCTGGAATAATTGCATGAATAATAGCATCATAATAATCAGCATTTGATACAACAATATCATTACTATTACTATTATTATCATTATTATTATTATTATTGTTGTTGATATTATCATTATTATCCTTTTCGTCATTAGTAAATTTCATTTCTCGTTCATTAGATGTCGAATTGTTGAAATTTTTTTGCATAAATCCTAGCGATTTCCTTTTCAAAATATTCGAACGGTCCAACAATGCTCCTTTATTGACTAAAATATAAAAAAAAAAGTTTTCCTAATTTATTTTTTTTTTTTTTTGTAAAATCAAAAATTTTCAGTTTGACTTTTTTCTTTTTATTTTACAAAAAAAAATAATTTTTATTTTAGAAAAAATTTCTTTATTGGAAAAAAAAAGAAATAATTTTTAATAAAATTAAACTTAACTTTTTATACTTTTTTAACTAAAAATTAAAAAATTATTTAAAAAAAAGAATGTACTAGAAGTAATTTTTTTTTCTAAAATAAATTTTTTGTATAATTTTCTTACTTACTTAACTAGAAACTTAAAGTTAGTAAACATATGAAAAGATTTTATCATATTTTTCTTATCACTTAAAGATTTATCTTGTTTATTCGTCCTTATCACCTAAAGACTTACCATATTTACTCGTCCTTATCACTTATGATTTATTATAATTACTTTTCCTTATCACTTATGATTTATTATAATTACTTTTCTTTATCACTAAAAAAGAAAGAACTATATTTTCCTTATCATTTCCATCTTTTTTTTTTCTTCATACAAAGAAGAATAGAAAATTTTGAGATTAAAAAAAAAAAATTACGGAAAGAATTATCATATCAAGCGTAATTATAATCGATTTACGTGCCTGCCGACGATGACGATGATTCTTTTAGCAAATGTTGCACACGTAATTTATGAATACGTTGCTGTTTCAAACGTCCAGCAGCATTGGAGCGTAAACGTGTTTGCCGTCGTTTACGCTTCTTATTTCCAATTAACATCCATTGATAACGATACATGATAACTATTTTAATGGGCCAAAAATTTTTTCATTCTTTTTTAAATCTAATTTAATTCACGTAATTTTATATGTCAAATTGATAAAACAGGTGGGAAGAGAAAAATTTTTGGGAGGTAAAAAAAGGTGGAATGGAATATATCATATCTGCCGAGGAAATATTCAACAAATTTGCTATCTTAAAAAAAAGAAAAAAAAATAATTCAAATATATAGAATATAAATATGATTGTTTTTTAAAGTAGCAAGAGAAAAGGAAAAAATCAAACCTAAAATTAAATATTTTTTTTTAAACAGATTATCAGATTTTATTTTTTTTCTTATCACATTTCTATATGGAATTTGTTCGAAATTTTTAGTGATAAAAAGAAAAAATTGCTATGTATAATTATGATAGCTTGTAAAAACCAATAAAATTGTGATAACATTATGATAAGCTGTATAATTGTGATAACATTATGATAAGCTCTATAATTGTGATGACTTGTAATAACTAATAAAATTGTGATAAGCTGTATAATTGTGATAACTTGCAATAACTAATAAAATTGTTATAACATTATGATAAGCTGTATAATCGTGATAACGTTATGATAAGCTGTATAATTGTGATAACATTATGATAAGCTGTATAATCGTGATAACATTATGATAAGCTGTATAATTGTGATAGCATTATGATAAGCTGTATAATTGTGATAACTTGTAATAACTAATAAAATTGTGATAACTAATTGCAATAAACAGTACAATTATGACAACTTATAATAACCAATTAAGTTGCAGTAAGTCATTGCGATAAACTGTATAACTGTGATAACTTGTAATAATTTTAATTTTATTAGTATAAAATCGTGATAATTAATTGTAATAAAATAATGTACATTTATTGCATATATAACTAAACTTCTTAAATAATATATTATTCAAAATTTACCTTTAAAGGAAAAGAAAAACTTTTTCTCAGTTACAAATTTTTATTTTTTTCATTAATTTTCACCTGTTTTCCCTAAATTCTTCTCATTTTGTTTACTTTACTTTAATAAAATGTAAATAGGAAAAAAAATTAATGATAACATTTCATTTAAATTAATATCAAATAATCGTTAACAATTAGACATTTAAGAAAAAGATGTTATAATTGTATGAATTAATCTTAATCTTAATTCTGAAATTATTTTGAAAAACAATAAATTCGTATTATTTTTTAAATTAAATTACCTAAGATTAAAGAAAGGAAAAAAAATAAGAAAATGAAATTAGTTAGTTAGGAATGTGATAGCAATGATAAAAATGGAACAGTGAAAATGTTTGATAATTGAAAATGCTTGAAGAAAGAAGCTTTGCGGTATGTTTCATGACAGGATATCGGAGAATTCATGAAGAATATCCTTTTCTCTCTCTCTCTCTCTCTCTCTCTCTATCGTAACTGCTAGCTTATCTCGTAGTTATTAACTTATCCTCTCGGGAATCATCAAAAAGCATTTCTCGAATAAATTTCAGGAAAGCAAATGGAAGAATTGGAAAGAGAGGCAGAGAGAGAGAGAGAGAGAGAGAGAGAGAGAATGTTAAAATAAAGATTAACAATAAAGGATTGAAATAAGAAGAGATTGCTTGCCTATTATTGGTAGCACTTTATTTGTCGGAAGAATTTTTAAAAAAGTTTTAGCATTCAGAGAAAATTAATTAAAATTAAAAGCAGAGATATAAGGAGAGAGAGAGAGAGAGAGGAATAAAAATTAAAAAAAAAAATAAATAAAAAGGAAATGATTGGAAAGAAAAGAAATTAATGATAAAAGATAGCTTTTTCCTTTTTTGACCAAGTTAATGCTTAACAGAAATTGTCCCAGAAGACCAAACTCTTATCGAAACTTATCGATAAATAAATCTTCATCAGTATCTATCTATAAACGAATGAAATGATGATGCTAATAGTATCACTATCATCATTACTTTAATCATTATCACAGTACCTAAAATTTCATCAGTAAAATTCTTAATTATCATCATCAATGTTAGTAGTATCAGTATTATCACTATTTTAATTATTATCACAGTACCTAAAATTTCATCAGTAAAATTCTTAATCATCATCATCAATGTTAGTAGTATTAGTATTATCACTATTTTAATTATTATCACAGTACCTAAAATTTCATCAGTAACATTCTTAATCATCATCATTAATGTTAATAGTATCACTATCATCATTACTTTAATCATTATCACAGTACATAAAATTTCATCAGTAAAATTCTTTAATCATCATCACCATCAATGTTATCCTAATGTTCTCATCGTTTTAATCATCATTAATATCATTCTAATATCACATTATCGTTGTGATCATTATTATGACGATATTCCTATATCATTATTCCTATATCACTATTCATAATTCTAGTATTATAATCATTACTCTAATCATCACTGTTATCATCCAACATAATAATTTGTTTATGTTAAAAGGTCATTGATATAATGATAGAAATATTTATTAATTAACTTTTTTCAAAAATTACTGATCAGAATATCATAAAGTTAAGTCTTTAGAAATTTTACTTTCATTTTTTATTTTCATTTATGCTTTTATTTTTAGTAATGGAATTAAAAAAAAATTTTTTATTACATCAAAATTAACATAAACAAAGTATCGTTCATCGAGAAAATCAAGATAACTTTGTAAAATAAACTTCGTACCTAAGTAATAAAGTATATTTAAATCTTCGGAATTTCATTCTAATTTTATCATTTTGTTCATTTTCAATTTATATTTAAATTCTATCCTACATATCTTGAATACTTTATTGGAGAGCTTCATATCTCAAAAATTTGATAAATTAATGAATTTAATTAATATATCAGTTGTTCAATTTTAAAATCAAATTTACTTCAATGGATTGCAACATGGCTTTTGTGAAATCAGATAAAAAGAATTAAATTTACTTGAGTTAGAAGGTACGAGAAAAGATTTAAATTTATCTGAGTTAGAGAAATACAAGGAAGCCTGAATTAGAGAGATACTCGCTAGGCTAGTTCATCTCATTCATCAATGTTATTCTTTTGCTCATTTCAATTTATCATCTTTAAGTGATAACTATTTCTACTCAAATTCCATTAGCTATTTTCAGTTAGATTAATTACTCAAAACCAAACTCACCCATTGTAATAATCAATAAAAGGAAGAAATATTCACTTATTGATATTGCAATTGTCGTCACAAATTTCTCAACTAAATAATAAAACCATTATAAATTATTTGTTTGTTAAGAAATAAAAATAATCGAAGTGCAAAAATCGTTCATAACAAATTGTTATCTGTAATGAAAGATATAAAATATCGATTTTTCTAGGAAAACTTTTTATAATCAAAATATTCTCAAATTTCTCAATAATATAAAGATCAAAAGTGAATGAAATCTTATAAAATAAATGATATGAGAGATATGATAAAGATGAAAGATATGAGAAAATGATCAGTGATAAGCAAAGGTACTGATAGCCTGCTTCCATTTTACCATTTAAAATTATTAATTTAAATCAATAAACGAGAAGTTAGAGCATACTTAAGTTGAAAGAATCATTTGAAAGAGATTATCATCATAGAATTTAGCTGAGGTTTTATTAGTTAAAGATTGGAAGAGAAATTTGAACTGTTGATATCTTCAAAAATTTTCTATTGAAATTATTCTCATGAAAATGAGAAGTAAACAAAATGCTAATAAAGTCTTCGAAAGAAAATCCAAAATAACTTTTAAATAGTAATGCTAAGAGAGAAGAAAGGTTAATTTTGTAGTTCGATTACTTTGTTGCTTCACAAACAAATCAGCTTATAAAGGTTTTTGTTCTCTAGTCGGAAAATTTATGATAACGAAAATTCCAATATCAATGAATGAATATTTCTTTCTCTTGTTAATAATCATTTAAAATAATAAGACAAAAAGTAAGTGGTAGAAATATTTATTATTTAAGAATGATGATATGAATTGATTATGAAATGAAGAATAACGAATTGAAGTAAAGTAAAAAAGTAATACTAATAAATTAAATATAAGTAATCTAAGTAAATTTAAATCTATTAAATAATATTATTTTATACGGTATTATATAAATTCACAAAATCATATGTTATGATACAATCTATCAAATATAAGTTTTAAAATAAAATAATTTACGTTTCAATTAATTTTCCGATGATTCAAACTATATAGAATTTAAACTAGAAGAATTTAGATATGAATTGAAAATGAATAAATGATAAAATAAAATGGATTTATAAAGTATAAGTAATTTTAAAATGGATTTATAAAGTATAAGTAATTTTATTATAGGATATAAGTAATTTTAAAATGGATTTATAAAGTATAAGTAATTTTATCATTTAGATAAGGAATTTATTTTAATTTCCTTGACAGCTAATAAACATATATGTAAGCTTTATATTTGTTGATGTTTCTTATAAGGTAAGAGAGAAATTTTTTGATTTTGAATGATTGTTTTTGTATAAAAATACTACTGTAAACGAATTATACTCTACGTTATCTAAATTATAAGAGTATACTGTAAGATATTACTAAGTTATTAGTTTACTTATCTTGTGTAATTTTAGTAATGAAAAATGAAAATCCTAAATTAATTAATGTTTCTAAATTAACGTTGAAATGTTAATTAATGAATGCTTTTATAAATTATAAAGATGAAAATCATTAATGAAAATTTTGACTAAATTTAAATTTACTTCCCTTTTAAGATCAAAAACTGTTTAAGAATGAAATTGGTGGAATAATTAAGTTTTAAAAATTATGACTAAGAGGAACAAATATTAATGAAGAAATCTTTCAAGCTATAAGAAAGAAGCTAAATTGGGGAAAAAAAATGAGAATGACATAAAATTACAGCTCTAAAGTTAAGCTAATTTTTGTAATCATCAATTTATGTTTCTCCCTCTCTCTCTCTCTCTCTCTCTTCTATATTCGTTCTTTCCTCCATTTATTCAATTATTTCACATCTAATTACTTGCATTTGTAATTAATGAACGTGCAAAAGTGCCACAGTGATTTCTAAATTATCACTTAAGATAAAATAATTGCAAAGTACCACGAATATTCTATTTTTCTCTTTTACCACGGTTATTAGTATAGAATTATTGATTGATTTATGAACTGCCACCAATCAGATTTCATTTTTAAGCATAAAAAAATTTTTAATTTCATTTTATTAATTTTAGTAATTGATAAATACGATTTAATTTATGAAGTAGAAAAAAGTGTGAGTAAAAGTATATCAGAATAAAATTACTATTAAATGAAATAAATGAAAGAAAAAATTAAATTAAATCAAAACTTAACGAATTGGATCAAATAACGCTTTTAATAAACTAAAATAATACCTTAAATGAATATATAGATGTAATTCAATTCTAAAACTAAAAAAACTTAGCAATATCAATTAGTATTTTCCAGTAAAACTTTAAATTAAAGAAAAATAGACTAGCAATTATCAATTAGTAAATATAAGTGTTATCAAGAATGATTTTTAAATCAAACAAATCATTATTCATTAACAAATATAAGTTTATCAAGAGTAATTTTTAAATTAAACGACTTAATGATTAATTAAAATAGAAGTTATCAAGAGTGATATGATATCCATGTTATCATTTTATTGATATTGAAAAGAAAGAAAAACCTATCCGTTCAATTAATCAATATTATGATAAACAAAATAATAAAAGAAAAAAAAAAAAAAACTTACTACTACGATCTTGTGCACATAATTGTTGAAAATAATGCTTGAAATCATTCCATGCTTTTGAAGTATCATTGATATTTATAATAGCATTAATCCAATTAGGTGATAATTTGCTAGCTAATTCATCAACTTTTTTTGTTAATAATTGATCACACTGTTCCGGTGTACGATATTCATTCGTTATTGTATAAGTTGAAAATAATCCAGTAATATCACGTGTTTCAATATCATTATTATTATTATTATTATTATCATTATCATGATTATTAACAGAGAATAATTCTCGTCCTGTTGCTAATATGCATATTTCAGTATAAAAATTTTCAAAATTAATCCATGCTTCTTTAATACCATCCGTATTTGCTATATGATATTTCCAACCAATAGCAAATTGATTTGCCAAAATTTCAAATTTATCCAATAATGTATTTCGACAATTTTCAAGATTTAATTCATTTGAATTAAATTTTTCCCATTTAATAATACTATTATTCATATCATTATTATCATTATCATTATCATTATTATTATTATTGTTGTTAGCGAATATTTTAGATTTGTTGCCAATTTGTTTCATCGAATTGTTGGAAAAAAAAAAAACCAATAAATAGGTAGGTAATTAATAATTCGTATAATTCGCTCGTACACTCTTTCCTTAATTTTACAATTATTATAGCAATAAAATTTAATCGAAAGAAAAAAAAAAGCAAATCCTAAAAGATCATTAATAGAAGTAATAGTATAATTAAAAATTAGAAGTTTTAATACTTTGTAATGCTTTCAACTTATAATATTACTATTAATATCAATATCATTTTTAATCAAAAATAATGCAAAGAGAAAGTTTGAAAAGTATGAAAGCATTACAAAGATTAAAAAAAAAATGATTATAATTCGTTTTTGCTTCTTCCATTTATGAAATAATAATAGAAAAAAAAAATTGAAAATGAACAAAAATACGCAATAAATTAATACTTTTCAATCTAATAATGATAATTGCAGTGATAGCAATGATAAATAATGAGTAACAATGATAAAGAAAAATAATAATCTTAAATAATAGCTATAAAGATAACGATTAATAAATGAAGATAGCGATAATTGTCAAGTAAATAATGAGTATTAAGTAGTATTTTAAAAAAAAAATTCATGAAAATTACTAAGCAATTCTTTATTAGTTTATCATGTTATTAAATACTTATAATTGTTAATTTGTAATTGAATATCTGATAAGTAATCTAACTAATTTCATGATTAACTAAATGATAAATTTCCCTTTAACAAATTCAAACAACATCGATAGTTACTTGGCCTATTTATTTATTATAAATATGCAAATTATGCTACTAATAACATTAAACTATCTCAAAGCAGATTAATTTAATGAATATATTAATTACAAAATACTGCAAACATCGAAGTATTCATGATATAAGCTTAAGCTTATCATATGATTAAGGTATTTTATATAACTGATAGGTGTGATAAGAAAATTGTTTATCACAATCTCCAGTTAAGAATTTCACTAACTGTTATACATACCCTTTATTTGCTTTATACGAAATCCCGAGAATGATCAGTATCAAATGATTCTCCTAATCCCCATCGATTGCCATTCTTCAAAGGATCAGACGATCCTGCTTAATCATAGGATTATCTGTGATAAGTGTTTATGACAATTTTCTTTATACTATAAGTTATGAAGATTGTGTCTACGTGGATTCCTCTCATGTATGATTCCACTCATCACGTTTACACGTACGTCTACATCATTACCATCCATTTCTTTTGTATGTCGGAACGATTATTATGCATGTACCATTCAACAAAGGGTATCTATATTTATTAGATGAGATCAATTTTGGATCCATTACTTCTACGATCATCGGCTTAACTCTCTCTCTCTCTCTCTCTCTCTTCATCTCTTTCCCTCTATTGTTATCACGTGAATAATCCAAATTTATATTCAAATAACCATCTTGTAAAATTAAATCCATTAAAGCTATCTATTATAAACAAAGCTTTCAGTATGCAATCAACAATGCTACGAGCAAAAGCTTTCCTAAAACAACAAACGAAACAATGTAAACAATGTAAACATATTATAAGTAAATATTACAATTAAGATGGTTTTACTCACCTGTAATTCTATCCATCCTATATTTAGAAAATATATCTTCAATAATCGAATATCAAAAATATAATACTGTTGATAATTTAATAATAATAATTAATAACAATAATAATAATAATGATAATAATTAATAGCAATAATAATAATAATAATAATAATAACAATAATTAATAATAACGATAATAATCAATAATAATAATAATAATCAATAATAATGATAATAATCAATAATAATAATAATAATAAATAATAATGGTAATAATTAATAACAATAATAACAATAATGATAATAATCAATAATAATAATAATAAATAATAATAATGATAATTAATAAGAATAGTTAATAATAATTAATAATAACAGTGATAAGTGATAGCATTTAATCATTATTATGTAAAATATGATTAGGAGTAAATACTATATTAGAAAAAAACGAAGCAGAGAAAAGAAATATTAGATGGGAAAAGGAGAAAGAGAAGGTTTAATTAATTAAAAAGATAAAAATTTTAATTTCGAGAAAGGAATTTTTTTCATCTATCAAATATGATAAGAATTTTTGATAATATAATTCATCTTTTATCATCATTTTCTCTTCTCTCTCCAATAATCCTTTCAATATTTTCCTCTTCTTTCATATCAAAATTTGATAATCAATCTCTAAAATATTTATCACTTCAGAGCTGTAATAGTTATAAAAAGCTTTTAGCCTAATAAATTTATTAAATTGGAAAAATCGAAATAGAAAGTTAGGAAAAAAAAGAAGTGAACATGAATTATACATATTGATATATATATAAATATTGATTGATTATAGCTATCATATTGATCACACTTAAATAGATGAAATCAACAGAATCTGAAGAAAAAAATAACTATAAAAAAATTAATTTCGAATGGAAAAAGAAGAATCTATGATGAATTCTTTCAATTGAAATATAAAATTACTAAGAATTACTGAAATATTTTACGAAGGAAATGAAAATTTAAAAAATAAAAAAATAAAAACATAAATTATTTCCGGAAAATTATTGATTTTTTTCTTTTTTTTTTTGAAAGCGGAAAAAGTTAAAAAAACTCATTTCCTATACAGTTTTTATGCGAGTGAAGTAAGATGATAACAGAATATTTCTCCTCAAAAAATTTAAACTTTAACTCTTTTTAAAAAAGAAAAATTTTTCTTTATGCTAAAAACAATAATTTAATATTATTTATCCAATTTATCCATTTTCGTGATTTTATTTTCAAAACTTTTCTTAAACTTTTTTCAATTTTATCATCAAAAATTGACAAAAAAAAAATTAATCACTATTATTCCACCTGTTATTATTATTATTATCTTTATTATTACTAATTAAAAAAGTTGTACTATTGTTATTACTAATTATAATCATAATTATTTTTAGTCATTATCACTATCTTTATCTATTTTCCTATTTCTTTATCTATTTATTCACTTTATCTTTATCAATTTATTTATCTCTTCATCGATTTATCTAATTATCTTTATTATTACTATTATTACTATCATTACTATCGTTATCACTGTTATTTCCCTTTATCGTCATTATCACTAATATTAACAGTTACTATCACTAATGATCATTAATATTATTTAATCATATCTTATCACTTTATCATTTTAACATTTAAGTAGGATTAATTTAAAAAGAATCATACGAAAGATTTTAAGGGAAATGAAAAGAGGTAAAAGAGTATAGTTGCTTTAGTTGCTCATTAATGCTTTATTGTTTTAAGCTATATTAATTTAAATTTCTGCTTCTGGTAGTTTTGTTTTTGATTCTTTTTCTCAATCCATGTGACATTTAAAAATTTTAAACTTCAAGTAAACCCAAAATAAT